>VWYK01029112.1:0-14422 GCA_013399775.1 Semnornis frantzii | reverse complement strand
CAGGTTCTTTGTCCCCTTTCCTGAAGTTGCTTTTCCCAAAAAAAGGAGGAGGGAGAGCAGAAAAAACTGTCTGGGCAAGCCAGGACATGTATAAACCTGTTTTGGCCTGCTTAGGCCTACCACAACAACTTAAAATGACCATACTCCCACAACATAAATGTTTTAGGATTCCTTTAAAATTGAAACTGAATATCGAAGTAATTAAAAAATTTTTTTTTCGAATCAAAGAATTATTTTGTTTGGAAGAGACCTTTGCTATCATCAAGTCCAACCATTAACCCAACACTACCAGGTTACAACTAAATGATGTTCCTAAGCGCCATGTCTGCATGACCATTTAAATACCTCCAAGGATGATGACTTCACCACTTCCCTGGGCAGTCTGTTACTTGAAGTTGTTTCCTGTTATCCCATTGGTTGTTATTGTGACAGAAGTCTCTCTTCTGGACATGTTTTGTAGAAGTGCAGTGTCTTTGTCACATAGTTGTTTTAAGATCATCTTTATTTGTGTCTAGGCTGATGGAACAGAAGACATTATTTTTTGCATCTAGTGATATTTAATACTATAGGCTGGTTTAGTACACAACGTTCAACCTGCAGATTCCCAAAGATGTGGGAATGTTAAGATCAGAAGATTTGTTTCAAGATAATTTTTATATGAGGTGAATTTTTATATGGCATGAAAGCAATGACTGAGAGAACTAGGTCTAGTTAGTCTTGAGAAGAGAAGGGGATCTTATCAATGTCTAAAAATATCTGAGGGGTAGGTGTCAAGATGAAGGTAACAGTCTCATTTCACTGGTATCCAGTGAACTAGCTAGAACTAGCTAGAACACAGGAAACACTTCTTTCCAGTAAGGGTGACAGAGCACTGGAACAGGTTGTCCAGAGAGGTTGTGGAGTTTTCTTCTACAGATACTTTCAAAACTTTCCTGGCTGTGTTCTTATGCAGTCTGCCCTAGGTGGTTCTGCTTTGGCAGGGGGATTGAACTTGGATCATCTCTGGATGTCCCTTTCAACCCCTAACATTCTGTGATTCTGTGTTTCTGTGATTTCAATTAATTGAAATTTCATGTTAAGTATTTAGTATGAATGTAAACCCTCAATTATCATATCATATGTTATGATAATACATAATGCATAAGGCTACATGTACTGTCCTACATTGTTGTTCTTAAGTAGAAACCATTGCGGTGAATCTAAGAAGCTGCTTGACCTGAGCAACATTGATTGTTGTGATGCAAATTCTTTATCTTGTGTTAATCAAACTACCAACTCTAGCATTTGAAGAGGTCATATTACAGTAAAAAGAAAAGTATCAGTGTTTTACTGCAACACAGAGTATCCTATCCAAACTAGTAATTAAACTGTTAATGGAATTTCCTGTTTTGCTGAAATGAAATATTAGCATCTGATCTGCAAATTATGAGTAAACTATTAATTATTACATAAGTAGGAACGTGCAAAAATAACTAATAGACATACAGTCATTTTCACTGAGAATCTGCATCTTTAGTTTCACTTGGTGCAATAAACTCAGATCAGACCAGACTATGAGAAACATGACCTCCTTTGCTGAAGCAGCCCATTTCTCTCATAGATTATGCAGCATTTTATCAAAGATTGTTATCAATTCAAGCATTCCTCCAAGACAGAAACTTGACTTTGTCAAAGACTGGATTGCATTAACTGAAGTTCCTACAAGTGCCTCTTCTGTAGCAAACTCTAGTTTTAGTGTCAGAGGTGAGCTCTTATTTGAGTAGGAGGAAAATTGTTAATGAAATTTTGCTCAGTGAACTGTGCCATCCTTTATTCTTGCTGTGCTCCAGGCAGGTCCATACTGTCAAATATCAGAAGAGGCTGGAAATGAGTGACACATGTCTTCAAGACCAAAAATGACAGTGACCTTCCAGTTTCTTTTTGAGAGGGAGCAGGAGTGTCGTACATAACTATTAAGAGCAGAAATTAACTCTGACATGTTAATAATGTTCTGTTCGTTCCTTCTCTGCTTCTTATGGCAATGGTCCAAACTCTAGTCTTAGTTTTTCCTGCTCAAACTCATATCAGTCCTTTACAGGACAAAACCCCAGATTTATGCTGGAGTGAAGGAGGACAGGAATCACCTGCTCAGCTCCATCATTTTGATTGTTACATGTGCTGAATACTTGAATGGAAGCAATGTTCTTACATGAGAAATGAAAAGAAGTTGACCTTTTATCATTATATTTCAGAACAGAAACCATCACAGTTTATACCCCTGAGTTTGTTTGTGTGTGTTTGTTTGATGGTTTTGTTTGTTGGTGGTTGTTTTTTGTTCATCTCCTTCCTCACAGTTTTGTCTTCTCTCTGTGAAAGTTTAATTTTCAAGTACAAACTCAATTTTACATACTATCATCTTTATGGAAATGATGAGACATTTAATGGAGGCTCCAGACACTGCAAATAGAAGATAGAAGAGAGATAGAAGAGAGAAGGTAAAGTGTATGTCCTTGCTTACTTACATAGAAAGACTTAAGTGATCAGACCCTCCATATGTTTAATGCTGCAAGTCAGCGTGGTTTATGAAACACCTGCAAAAATTCAAAAAGACACCTAAAGCAATCCAGGCAGAAATCTCAAACAGTCTGATGCACCAAGACAAATAATAATTTATAGTTTAAAATAAAATGAGAATGAGATTACAACAATTGCTCCTAATTTGTAAGCCTTGCTCGAGGTTTGGATAACAACCCTTGTCAATTTCCTTTTTTTACTTGCTTTTAGAACAGGTGCAGGCATTTTTGTGCGAATGTGGAAACCGTCTTGGAAGCCACATATCAAAGTACGAGCCAGTGATGACAAAATGGCTCTGCTCATTTGTTTTACTACAGTTCCTCTGGCAGCAGCTCTGAGGTTAGTTTACCAGACAAACTGTGTTCCCTTAGGCAATCCCTCTAGAGTATCCCCTCAGTAGTAGTGAAGTGAGGGAGGAAATGCTGGAAGCTCCCAGGCTTGTATCGGTGTCCATGTTGCTGTGAAGTGTATTCTGGACAAACTGTGCTGATACCTTGTCTAGCTTGACCAAAATGATCACAAGAATTCTTCCCCTTAGAGAAGGAAAGAAACACTTGGGCTTGAAATGCTCAGGAAGGTGTCTGGCAGAGAAGTTTCCATGACTGTTCATGACTGTGCTTTGAATAGAAAAGCAGAAGGAGTAGGAAACAGCAGTATCACAAGAAAGAGTTGTAGAGGGATATTGTCAGGACTTAAAAAGTAGTATTGTGCTAGAAAGCAGCTTGCCAGTACACTGCATTGCACTGTGCTTACCTCTAGGGTTGTGCAGCTGGGGTACATTCAATGCCCGAGGCTGGGGTACCCTCAGCTGGGAAACATCTGTGAACGATCTGGTAGCAACATAACTATAACTACACCCAGGGTGGGCCCTGTAGTGCATAATTTTCTAAATAGTGCAGAATTCCACTGTATGACAGCATTTCTCTGACAGGGAAGGAACAGTGAATGCTGCAGTGCTGCTCCTGTCTCTGGACCGATGTTTAGCATAGTATTTTCCAAGGAAATGCTTGAGGTTGGAACTTCATTTTCCTTGTGGTTTGCCAGAAACCAGACACATCGTTTTTTCAGTGCTTTAAATCACAGATATATGAGATGAAATTTGAATCCTGGTGACCTAGGGGGCCACATGGGAGAGCAAAGCAGTTTGGCATATGGAAGAGCAATAACGTAGTGTTTAAGTTCTTCACTTGATCTGGTTGAATTTTGGTTATAAGGCTTATTAGGTGTTTCAAAAAACTGAGACACGGAATGACTTTTTATCTATCTATCTATCTATCTATCTATCTATCTATTTATCTATCTATCTATCTATCTATTTATCTATTTTTTAAGTTTGTGGCAAATAGAATAAAACACCAATAAGCAAAATTCAGGGGCACTTTCTCAGTTCTGTTTGACCTGTAAAGTGCAAAACGTGTTTTTTTGGCAGTAGCTATGTAATTGCTTGCAAAGTAATAGACAACGTGAAACACCATCTGAGAAGCTCATCTGTATCAGAAATTTCTCAGAAATATAGAAAACATTGTTCTACCCTCTTTTACTCAGATTTTAGTGGCCTGGGAATATTCTCTATCCTTTTCTGGAAAGCAGATCCTTTCCTGAAAGTAGTATCTCTAGTAGCCAAAGGATGAAGTCAAAAGTGCAAGGTGATGAGACTATAATGTCTGAGATTCACCCTTGAGAGTCAGGATTAAGTATTACAACTATGTACTAGAGCAACTTTCTGCTGATTTTATGTCCATTTACACCAATTATCATTCATGTATGTGATGCAGAAAGACTCTTGATAGGTGATAGTCTTTTTCATGAGATGTTTGTTTTTAGGTTTTAGTCAGCATGTATTCCTTTTTGAGACTTCTTTTTTGCAAGCAATGAGCAACCGCCACTTCAGGAGAAAAATCCTATTGTTCAAATGAACAGTTCTATGATTAACCAAAGTTAGGACGCAATTCAGAAAATTGATACAAAATATGCACCAATAGAAGTGTTTAAAACATTCTGGAAATAAAGAAAACGAAAAGTTTGCTTCCAAAAGATCTCCTCCAGAAAGTACTATTTTAAATTAAACTCATATTGGGGGATGTAGTGAAATGCATATTCAAACTTTTATAAAAGTTGCATTTTTCTGAAAAGTAAATTTAGATTCTGTTTAGATTTGTTCCTTGGTATTCAACTAGACTGTAAATAGGATCTCTGTTAGACATGACCAGAAGAAAGTTGCAACAAATAAAATATTAAACTAATTAAAGTGTACCTTTTAAAATCTTGATAAACCTGGAGGTCTTGCACATGAATGTGAAAAAGATCCAAAGTCTTTCATGCAAGGAATTGCTGCTACAATTTCCAAAATTGTCATGGTCTAATGCATCAAACATATCTGGTTATTATTTAGTAAATAAAGACTCAGTCAAGCATGTTTTACATTTGGCTTCAGTAAAATGAGCTGAAACTAACTTTTTGAAGGAATCTTTGTCATTCTTACTTGCACATCATTCTTGCTGCACTACTTAAAATTTGGTGTTTCAGATAATTTGCTTGCTCTGGTGGCATTTGAGAACACCGGAGAAGCAGCTCCATTCCACAATCAGCTGGTTTCTCATACATTTTCATTGGTATGACATTTTGCCAGTGTACCACATGCTTTCATCTCCTAAAGCCAGCATGGAAAGTGATAGCTGCTGTCCTTGGAAGAAATTAGTGTTTGTTGCTCTTAATTTTTGGTGGAAGGTTGGCATCCTGTCACTTCAACTCATCATATTATTATGCATGCAATAATGTGACATACTTAAATGTTAGCTTCAAGCTGAACATTTAATGTGGGATACACCTACAGTGTTTTTATTTCAGATAGCTGCAATCAGTCCTTAGAGCATTTGTCACACCGAAAGATAAAGTCCATGGCATGCACTTTCTCTGACATGGACAGATTTGTTTTAGGACGCTTCTATTAATGTATGAAAATGTGACTGACAGAAGGTCATCCCACTTCTAAGTGTCTTAACAAAAGAAAAAGGTCACTGTGGTTTTTCATATATGTGTGACCAGGTGTGTTTCTGTGTGCTTGTATGTAAGTTTCTAGGTAAAAGAACCATAATAAGTATAATCTTAAGGATTGTAAAATACATTACAAAGGTCATTTGTGATCATAAATCACTGAGCAGTATGTATCATAGAATCATAGAATGGTTTAGGTTGGAAAGGACCTCAAAGATAATCCAGTTCCAACACCCCACCATAGGCAGGGACACCTCCCGCTAGCACAGGTCACTCAAGGCCTCATCCAACATGGCCTTGAACACCTCCAGGCAGGGAGCAGCCACAACCTCCCTGGGTAACTTGTGCCAGCGTTTTCACCATTCTCACTGTAAAGAACTTCCCCTCAACATCCAGTTTAAATCTCCTGTCTGCCAGTTTAAACTCCTCATCCTCTCATTACAAGACCTTGTAAATAATCCCTCCCCAGTCTTTCTGTAGGCCTCCTTCAGATACTGGAAGGCTGCTATAAGGTCTCCTTGAAGCCTTCTCTTCTCCAGGCTGAAGAGCCCCAACTCTCTCAGCCTGTCCTCATAGCAGAGCTGCTGTAGCCCTCCGATCATCTTTGTGGCCCTCCTCTGGACTTGCTCCAACACTTCAATGTACTTACTGTGCTGGAGGCTCCATAACTGCACACAGTACTCCAGGTAGGGTCTGATGAGAGCAGAGTAAAGGGGGAGAATCATCTCCCTTGCCCTGNGTTGGGGTGGGGGGGGTGGGGGGGTAGGGGCACAAAGAAGATGAAAAATTGCCTTGCACACAATCTGGGTTGTCTTTCCTTACAATTAGTGCGGATGAAATTCCAAATATGTACAGTAATCTCCTGATCAGGAATTATTTTAAGCATGCTGTAAATAACCTGAGTGCTTATTACATCACCATTTGCCACATAGTGATAATGGAAAGAATACATCCTAAAACACCTTATCTCTCCAAAGGGGTTCTGGTGAAGGCACATGCTGCACTTCCAGATCTCTGCAGCTGCTGCTGATTTGAGTCATTGAGAAATCAATGCAAAAGTTCTGAGGCCAGAAGAGAGCAAATGGCATCTCTAGTCACAGGTGTATGCAGTCTTACAGTGATTCAAATTAATTCAGGGGTATTATATCAAAAGCCAATTCATGTCTAGGTTTGTATTTGCGGTTTGGGTAATAATCTGCATTGGAATATATTGCCTTATGAAGGAATGTTATGAAAGAAGAACAAAGGCATCAAAATACTAGAAAAACCCTGTATCAGGAAAGCAGAGACATTGATTTTGAAGCCACCATCGTTGTACTTTTAATATTGTAATAACAATCATAGTCCATGAAAGACATACAAACATTTATGCTTAGCTTCTGTCCAAGTATATATTACTAGCCTTGGGTAAATTCATGAGCTGGGTGTGAGGTTTTCTCCAAACTTCCACACCTGTGTGGTTCAGTGTCTCAGTTGCGCATCTGTAGCACAGCCTTTCAACCTTTCCTATTTCCTGGGAGCACTCTAGAGATGAAGATCACTCTGTCGACTCCTTCACCACAGCACCTTTCCTTATCAACCTGGTATTTTGTATTCAGAGCAATGCTAATTGAGGAATCTGATTACAAGATTTAGCTGTTAAGTCTCACAACCCAATAAATGGTAACAGTGAAAGAGAATAAACTCAGACTCCCACACTGACTCTGCTCCAGGACATGAATGAAATTCTCTTTCTTTTGATTGTAATAGTAAACAAGAATCACTAAAAAATCTATGGCTCTTGTAGCCCTTCCTGATAGGCATCCAAGGAAAAGGATAAGAGTAAATTATGATAAGGCTATTGAAGAATAGGGTGGGGGGGATGTGTCACTCAGTGCATATAAGATGTTTGACCATTTTTTACTCCATTTAACTGAGGTTTCAAGCCTTGATTAATAAGTTTTCTTGGACAAACATAAACAGCTACTGTAAAAGTATCTGCCGATTATAGTCCTCTCATTTATTTCTTAAGGTAAATGTAATGCTTTAGAGACAGATGTACTCCTTTTGAGTCATTCCTTCTGCCACACCGATCACGTTTGACTTGATGAATGTAGGTTGAACAGCAGATTAATGTTGGAACCTTTGTTAAGTAAAATAGTTCCTATATTAATAAAGTCCAGTCTAGTTTAACTTAGAAAAGAGTAACTATTATTTTTTATTTTGTTTTCAAGAATTTAATGTCCTTTCTCCTGTTATTAAAATGAATGAGAATAGTGAAATTATTTCTAAGGACTTGTTTGTAGATTTTTTTAGCCTAATTGACTTGGATTTTGTTCTTCTGTGGTAGATTATCTTTCCTCATTTTAGAAGATTTTTTGCTAGTAGATCATTCCCTTCACTAATGAGAACCATCCTGATATAATAGGAAGAGAGCTCTTAAAACACCTACCATTTTCTCCTGTTCATTTGAATAGCAGTAAAGGGACATCTTTGAAAGTAATTTTTATCAGTGAGACTGCAGTGAATCTCTTTAATAAAGAAACGATTTTACTCAAGAGCCTTCACAGCTGAGCTATAACCCAGATTAGTGAAATCTAGACTGATTATAACTTCATTAGACATTGTACTTCTGCCATTCAAAGTATGCTGCAGCTGTGTAGAGATCATTGATGCCATAAATGTTGTTTTAGAAGGGCAGGTAGGAAAGGTGAGGAAGGAGTCTGGAGGTGTCTTTCTCATAATTTATCTTGGGCACAGAAAGTGAATTCTTCCTTTTGCATACAAGGATCGGTTTTCTCTACATGTGGTTTGGTTGGGGGTTTTTTGTTTGGTTGTTTTTTTGGTGGGTATTTTTGTGGGGTTTTTTTGTTTTGTTTTGTTTGTTTGTTTGTTTTTTCAGAGCATAAGAGACTTGGTTAAGTGACTAGAACAGTGCTGTTTGACTTTGACGGACATTTATATAAACCCTAGTCAAGCATTCACTTCTCTCAAATCTTACCTCACAAAAAAGAGAACATATTGCTTGTCAAAGGTCGCTTTAAGCAAGAATGTCTGATGTTTTTGTTGTAAAATGCATTTGACTTTTTCTATTGTTGTTTTGACAGGAAAATAGGAAATAATTCATGAATGAGAAAGAAAATTCCCTTCAGGAAAGAGCAAATCCATGGTGAAATGTTGAAGCCGTTAGTGGTATTTTGGTAAAGCCCAGACCAGAACTGGAGGTAAACTGGTTTTGTTTCATATGGGAAAGCACAAATGTTCTCTATGGTTTCCTTTTAAATTTTTTGCAGTTTATCAGAAATGATCCTTTACAAATGAGAAAGATTCTTTCCTTTCTTCTGTCATTTTTATTTTTCTCCAAAGAAGAGACAGAGAAGAAGGAAATATTTAATTTAAAAGATTTCATCTTTCATTGAAGAAAAAATACAATCTAACATTTCAAGCAGCTGCTATATTAGTTAAATGTCTTGGAATTAATTTTTATAAGGAGACCTTGAAAAGGATACAAGAACCTCAACACCAAAAAGAGCCAAGTGGACTGCATCGCATCATTACCTTTGGCATAATAAGAACAGGATATTAGAAAACTGACCATAATTGTCTTTTTATGTTAGGATGTATTTAGAATGTACTTTTTAGATGCAGTGGCTTACTTGGACATTAGGGAGTTAGCATCTCCAAGAGTACCTAAGATTGATGCACACTTCAGTCAGTGCAAGTACTGTAGATCAAAGGACAGAGTTAAGCTAACTAACGTGGAATCTCAAAGATGTCTTTTTAGATAAATTATAGAAAGTCATAGAAGACTGAGCTGTGTAAGGTACAAATTAAATCACAAGTGTAAAAAAATAACATTTCAACTGGTCCTATATGAGTGAGTAATTTTATTTGCACTATCACATCAAGAACAGAGGTTTGCAATAAAGACTCTCTGTTTCCACAATATGGTAACTCTCACATTCTGACATTTTGTATGAACAGCCTCATTTTCAGGTACTGCTTCCAAAAGATTTCTGGAGACAGAGATGAAAAATACAATATCAGCCTTTCTCAGGCTAAATAGCTTTCTCTGTACAAATTCCTGTGGTTTTAGTTTTGCAGTCTTTCCCTAGAAAGATGTAAAAAAAAAACTATTTACTTTTGCATCCTTGCTTGCACACTTATTTACCTCAGTAGGACACCTGCATGAATTTGTACTGTCCCAATGGGGTTGAATTTTGCCATATTGGTCCCACCCATCTATTGCACCAGTACAAATACCATCAGCTGAGTGCAAAATAGCAATGAACTGAACCAATTTGAAGAAAGAAGCACAAAAAACTATTACAAAATTAAACTGAATGATGCAATAGATCTGTGAGATAGCATGACATCTTCTGAAGGTCAATGGACAGTTAACAAGCAGATGAACACTCTCAGTTGTCTTCAGCAAAAGACCAAACAGTCCTACTACTGAAAAGAAACATAAAGCTCATTTTTATTTAAGTTAATGGAGGGCAGATAAAAGGGTAAATCCTACCAACTTACTCATACAGAATTGTCTAGGTACCTACCAACCTGTTTCATACTGCATTAACTATATCAGCATTTAAATCACAATAAACTCGGGACATGGAATACTCAATATACTTGATAACACTCATCTTACAGAAGCCAAACAATGCCAACAGAACATCACAACATAGCAGAATGGGACAAATAACATCAACAAGGCATATAAAAATATGTGGTGACATGTAAGCAGTTTTTCTAACCTTCAGGCAATTAAAGGGGGCTTCTTAGCTCTTTTCCTAAATATGGACCATAAGCAGCTGCATCATGATGGATTAGGTTAAGAGGGCCTTACTATTACTGAAGCAGAGTACACCTTAAGGAAGGACCACTATTTTCTTAGAAAAACAAGGAACAGTATTTTGAGAATATCATATTCATAGAAACACTCTGCAATGAAATACAGCTGCTATTCAAAACCTTATGTGAACAAGGATGGTTGGAAGACCACCTGGCTGCACCTGGGAAAACTTAACCAAAGGTTATAACGAGGATAGGTAACAGAAGAGTGCATTTTACTGAAGGCTGCTTGCTTTATCAGCTCCTACCTTCATCACATAGTATAGTCATTCATGCGTTAAAAAGCGAAGTGTAAGATTCTATTGCTTGGTCTTCTTACACTGCATACAATTCTCAGTCATTGCTGGAATATGTAAAGCAAGAAAATGTCAGATTTCAAAACACAGTTCTTAGGAGACATTTTCCTCTTAAGTAATTTTAACTTTATCTCATAAAAATATTTCATGACATCCCATTCAATATTGTTCCGATTTCACTTCTATCAGTTTTCATTATGAATGCCATGTTGCATCTCAACCCTTCTGTCCCTGAAATTCATGTCAATGCCAATATGTGGGTATTACTAAATACAGAGAATGCTTAAGAATCAGTTCAACCAGCACTCTTACTCTTTCTTCAGATGCATTGTGTCATCTCCACCTCCAGCAGTCTCTCTTTAAGAGTCCCTAGGTAATTTTTGAATGCATGACACTTCCGCCCAGAAGTTCCCTACAATGCACTTGTGCAATCTACCTGTTCTTTTGTGTGTGTGAGAGGCTGATAATCTCTCCCTCATTCAAATCAACAAAGATAAAGATTGCCTTTGTTAAAGATTACCCAGATTCCTGGCAAAGCTAGGGGACCCAAACAGCACTTTTATGGACTTATGGGACTTGGCCCGGGTATCTGCTGGAGAGCCTAGGAATGCTAACCCACAGATAGTGTCTTTGTGGCCTTCCTGGCTTGAATGCCCAGGATGCAATACCTCACACCAGCTACCTTGAAGAGAAAAGGCTTATGTGTATTTGGGGTATGGACAGGTAAGTGGCACAGGGTAAGAGCAGAGGCCCTCCCTGATGCTGCTGCCAAACCCCTGCAAATACATGAGAATACACAGGAAGATTTCCTGGGGAGCTGCACCAGGAAAATGGCCTAAAAACTGTATAAAAGGACATAAGCAATGCCTGCAAAAGTGTGCACCTCCACCAGAGCACCTCCACAGGCACCTCCACTGGACCACCACCACCAGAGCACCTCCACCTGAAGAACCTGAGGAACAACTCCCACAGAGCAACTCCACAGAACATCCCCGGGCTGGGCACACATCTCCATCTCTCTCTCTCCCCCCATCTGCAGCTGATGGTAATATAATCCCTGTTCTTTTCCTTCCCTGCTCTTCTCTTTCTGTTGTTCCCTCTCCCTCTCTCCCCTCTTCCCTCTCTCCCTCGGTTTTGTTCAACTTTATCCTTAAATAAGTCATTTTGTGGTGATATTTGGTCTTGTTTGCACCTTAATTTCACAGCATAGAAATCTGAAAGAACAAGTCTTGCTCCTCTGGACAGAGATACTGTTGATCTCTGCTCTCCGGACAGTGTGCAAGAGAGTGTATATTTGTAAGCCAAACAAGAAGAAAGTATCTGATGCTTTCACAAGTGTATGGACATCTGATCCAAAAGAAGATTCCCGTTTCCCACTTACGCTTTCTCAAGTGGAGATATTCATATCTGAGCCAGTTAATTTGTTGTAAACTTGCTGCAGGTAGAAATTAGGGATGAGTGAGCCTTAAAGGCCAGGCTTGGGCAAGTATTTTAATAGCTTAGACAATAAGCTTAAATTTTAATTGTTTTCCGCATTGAATCTTAACACAGGACATCACTAAGATCCTTTGTGCAGCTCAAGCCCATAAATTCACAAAGTGTTTTCATAACCAACTTTTTACAAGTGTCACTGTGGGTGATACAGGTCTTCTACTAAAGCGATATCAAATGAATGTTTGAAAAGGTTCAGTTCCTTGTCTTGCTATACCCAGCATATTCTTCTCTTTTTGACACAAATAATGCTAATCTTACATAAGAACACATAAAAGAAAGCATAATTAGTATAAGTGACATCAGTACCAAAAGAGAAAGGTTTTGTGAAGGTTTCCTGACCCACCTAAAAATCCAGAAGTCTTGAGGGGAGTGTACAACTGCCAGTGTAAGTGGTCTCTGATGTGTTTTCACATCCATTGTTTCAAGAAAGAGTGCAGTGAATAATCAGGAAGGTATTATGTGCTTCAATGCTTTAGCTATCTCTTATGAAAAATAAAAATATTCCTACAAAGCCATAGGATGATTTTCTACATTACTTAGGCCCAGTCCCAAGTCAGGACTTTTTGAATACTCACAGAAGACAATGTTACACTAAATACCAACTAGCTTACTTTGGTTTCCACCAGTGTAGCCCTCAGTATATTAAGAGGTAACTGAATACATAAATTACATTCCCTTCATCATACAGAAGGTAATTTTTGCTTGTAGTTTGTTGACAAAGGAAATTTCTAATCTATTTTAGAAAAAAATTAAAGTCTTTGTGTTTTACAGTCTTGATAAAAACAATGATTAACAACTGCATGGTTAATGGAAATTAAAAAGCTCATTTAGGGTCTAATGCAAGTTACTAATGTTTCTAATTGATTCTTGATTTAAGTGGTAGCCATATTTTTTAAGTGGTCTGTTATTGAAAAGGACTTCTGGTAATTAAAAAAATGGACACTAAATCTTTGGTAACTTTCATGTATAAATCTACACTTGGGCTATACAATTATTCTAATTATTGATTTATTGTATCGGAGGTGTTAAATCTGCAAATGATAAAGAATAAAGACAATGCCTTTGTGCCTTCTTCTCCAAAGAATGCTTTTCCTCCTGGTTTCCACTCAACATCAGAAACAAATCCTCTCTTAACCACCTTGTCTGGTAATGCAGATGCCATGACACACTGCAGCATGTTCATTCTAATGTTTGAATGTATGTTGAACTTTTAAAGATAGCTCACAAGATATTTAGTCAAACTAGTACAAAATGGTTTTAGAATTATGAATTAGAGTTGCAAAGTTCAAACTTGTAAGTAGAGAATCTTTTATGGACAAGCTGCTACACAGAACAGTTCTGATAAAGGAGATTCAAGGCAGGTGCAACAATGTGAATCAGTTCTGTATACTATAGAAATAATATCAATTAGAGCTTCGTAATTCTTCACAGTTTAAATATGGACCCAAATTTCTCTGTTTCTTACCTGAGGGAAAAAAACAAACAAACCAAAACAAACCCAAAACAACAAAAGTATTGTGTGTAATAAATTGAAAAGAGAAGTGGCAGGACTGAGAAAGGCTAGGAAACCTCAAAGGTCAGAGCTGAGTAAATAAAAGAAATAAGCCATTTAAGTAAGGAATCTTTAAAGTGAAGTAGTGAAGGAGAGGAAACTGCATGTCCGAGAACAGACAATATCCTTCTCCACTGCTCACAGCTTGTTCTTTTGCTGATGTAATCAAAGCTCTTCCTTTGTGCATTTCAGTCTCCTCTGCCACTGTTCCTATAGCCATGTTACAACAGGGAGGTGGGAGGTGGTGTACATCCCATCCAAGATACTAAGCACATGCCCAAAGCATGTTGGGAAGTGAAAATGCAAGAAGTTTCTAAGTGTATCAAAGTCAGAAGACATTCCATTTCTGTTCGTTACATAAAAACATTTTGTGGAAGAAACTAAGCTTTTAGGTACTTCGTGGCCATTTGAGCTAGATTTCTGCTTCAGACATAAAAATTTTGGAACAGAGAAACTTATAAGTGGAAGAGTATTGGAGTCTGTGTAGAGAGGTGAACATTCCAGTGACAGGCCATAAAATGGCAACAATGGATAAATTAATATAATTTCATTGGAGCATCAAAAGCTTATGTCTGGAAGCACAGCTGTATTGACCCCTTGCTGCTTCTGCTGCTTCTGTTGTGCCCGTTGCTGTCTGCCCTTAGTCACTGTTTTGCCTGCTGCATTGCTGCTTCACAACCACTTGACCCCATCCCCATCT
>VWYK01029110.1:9159-34164 GCA_013399775.1 Semnornis frantzii | reverse complement strand
AAGATCATAGAGTCCAAGCATTATATAACTATAGCAAGTCTGGTGCTAAACCATGTCCCTTACCATTACATCTCTGCATCTTGTAAACACCTCTAGGCATGGCAATTTAACTACCTCCTTGGGGAGCCTGTTCCAGTGTTTGATAGCCCTTTCAGTGAAGAAGTTTCTTCTAATACCCTCTCTAAACCTCCCCTGCTGCAACTTAAAGCCATTTCCTCTCATCACAGCACTTGTTACTAGGGAGAAGAGACTGACCCCACCTTGCTACAACCTCCTTTCAGGTAGTTGTAGAGAGAGATAAGGTCTCTCCTGAGCTTCATTTTTTCCAGACTAAACAACCCCTGTTCCCTTAGCCACTTCTCATAGTGCTTGCTTTGTTCACAAGCTTTACTGCCCTTCTGGACCTGCTCCAGGATCTTAATTTCTTTCTTGTAGTGACGGCCCTGAAACCGATCACAGTACTCAAGGTGTGGCATGACCAGTGCTGAGTACAGGGGAACAGTTACTCTCCTGGTTCTGCTTGTCACACTATTCCTGATACAGGCAAGGTTGCTATTGGCCTTTTTGGCCACCTGGGCACACTAATGGCTCATATTCAGTGGTTTGGGAGGTTTCATTATAGGGGAGAAGACAGACGCCAAGTGGAGAGCAAGAACAGGTAGAAATGGGCTCTTAATGTCTTTGTTATCTGGCATAGAATCATAGAATGGTGTAGGTTGGAAGGGACCTCAAAGATTACCCAGTTCCAAACCCCCCACCAGAACAGGTTGCTCAAGGCCTCATCCAAACTAGGTCTGAACACCTCCAGGGAGGGGGGATCCACAACCTCCCTGGGCAACCTGTTCCAGTGTCCAAAGAAAGCCCGGGAACCCATAAAGGCCAGCTCTGCCCTGCCCTACTGCTGCTTCATCTGGAGTAGTGTCCAGTTGAGGGCTCCCCAGTCAAAGAGAGACAGGGAACTGTTGGAAAGACTCCCAGCAGAGGACTATGAGGATGATTAAGGGGAATGCAACATCTCTTATGAGGATGTGGTGGTTTGGCCCTGGCTGGGGGCCAGATACCCACCAAAGCTGTTCTATCACTCCCCTTCTCAGATGGACAGGGGAGAGGAAAAATATAACAGGAGGCCCACGAGTCAAGATAGAAACAATTTCATGGGGCAAAAGCAAAGGCAGAAGCAAAACCAAACAAAAATCTTACTCTGTAATTCCTACCAGCAGACAATAAGTGGTTGTTCCTTGGGAAGTGGTTGCTCTAGAGGAGAGATGCCATCAACAAGTGCTCCCATGCTTTCTTCTTTCACTTTGTTTTTGTATCTGAGCTGACATCATATGGTATGGAATACCCTTTTGGTCAGTTTGGGTTAGCTGTGTCCCCTCCCAAGATCTTGCCCATCCCTCAGCCAACTGTTTGGGGTGGGGGAATGTTGGAAAAGCACAGCCTTGGTGCTTGACTCAGCAGTAGCCAAAAGACTGGTGTGTGACCAACACCCAGCTACAGTGCTACAAAGGTGCTCTGGGGAGAGCTAACTCAGCCAAAACCAATACACAGGAAAGGCTGAGACCTGGGCCTGTTTAGCCTGGAGAAGAGGAAGCCAAGAGGGGATCCAATCAGTGTTTACAGATACTTTAAAGGTACGTGTCAAGAAGATGGATCCATTCTCTCATCACTGGGCAACAGTGAAAGGAAGAGTGGCGGTGGACACAAACTAGAGCATAAGAAATTCCACCTCAGCATGGAAAACTTCTTTACTGTGAAGGTGACAGAGCACTGGAACAGGCTGTACTTGGAGATGGTGGAATCTCCTTCTCTGGAGATTTTAAAGACCCATTTTGATGCATTCCTGTGTGGCCTGCCCTAGGTATTCCTGCTTTGGCAGGGGTGTTGGACTAGATGATCTCCAGAGGTCCCTTCCAACCCCTGTTATTCTGTGATTCTGTGAAAAGCGCTGTGGAGTGATGCACCAGTAAGGGCTTCATGGGTGCATTCCAAGCAGTCCTGCACCACACTAGGGACCTACACAGCTGGGCACATGAAGGTGACAATACCAGCAGGGTGACAGAGGAGGATTTGGGTTTGGAAACAGGAGAGGAAGCAGAGAGCAGGCAGGTGGGGACATGCTCGGCTGAGAATGATGAGAGGAGAGATTCATAATAAGGTGCAGTAAGAAATTTGTGTTGGATTTCAGAGACCAACATATGCTGTCAATAAACCTGTGTGGTTTAGAGAGAAAAGGAATGAAAATTCATTCCGAAGATCCTTTAAAAAAAAAAAAATTTTTTTTTTTGAGCAAAGCTGTATTTAATTTGGTTATAATCCACTGAATTGAGATATATTTCAAGTTGACTGAAGACTCCTGAGCACAGCTCACAGAGGAAACATGATCATTTTTGGCAGAGGGAAGGAAAACTGTTAGAACTAAGTTCACTCAGCTGGCACATTTATCACCAGAGATCAATGAAAACCAGAGGATAAATAAAAGCAGATTTTGAAAATGAATGGATAGACATTCAGGCACCAATTTTTTTTTTTTTTTAAATTTTCTTTCCTTGAGATTTTTCTTTTATTTTTATTCCTTGGAAAAAATTGAATTGAAAGATACAAGTCTCTATCTTATTTGCACATCAGTGGCTAGTGTCATGTAGGTTTCAGGTTTGCTGCCCCATCAGATTTATTAGTTTACTCCCTTAAATGTAGACACTTGAATGTCTTTCAAGGTGGGACACATTGTTCTGCTTTAACAGAAAGCACATGGCCCGGTTTTCAGCTGCCTAGCAGTACTCCAATGGGACTACATTTACCAAGCAGTGTGTTGATGATTTTATAAAAGTTGACTGTATTTTCTTAGGGAGACTTCATCTTTCTAAGGGAAAGAGAGAAAGAGCAAACAGTATGTTGGGATTTAATAACAGGCTCTGGGAATGTACTTGGAACATGGGCAAAGCTTCGGAGGTGCAGGGGGTGAGAGTGCCCCATGTAGACACAACTATAATCCTCATAGGACCTTTTGCAAAATAAAAGCATCCTTGATTGCTGTCCTCGCACACATCTTCTGGTGCATCTTCCTGTCTTAAGATTCAAATGTACTGGAAGAGTTGAGCTTCTTTCCACCTGACCTCTCTCCTTTGTGCTCTTTTTCCTGTATTAAACAGAACAGCATTTTATTTCCATCCCTCTCAATATTCTTGCCATATGTTGTCCATCTTCCATATCTAATTGCTTCCACTTGGCCTAGTTTAGATTCTGGACTCCTTTTTCCCTCTCTCTGCCACCTTCTGTGCCCATGCTTTGAATAACACCATCCTTGTCTCTACCAAAAGGACCAGCTGCTTGGTCTCAGCTAGCGAAATGAACACCACCATGTTTTCCCTGATGCTGTTTTTCCCACTTTAATGGAGTTCACTGAAGGCATACACAAGGCTGTTTTATTAGCTGCTTTCACTACCTACCTTAAAGCACCCTGCTTTTTTTATGGTGCTGATAAAAAGAAAAGGCAAGGGTGCTGAGACCAGGACACTGCATTTGTTTGGTTCCATATATTCTCCCTCTTCTTGTCCACTGCATCTGGTTCTTATATCTGTGCTGTAAAATGACCATCTTGTTCTGGATTTGTGTGGAGTGTAGTAGGATCCACACCCTTGACTGAGATCATAAAGGCTTTCTGTAATTCAATATTTAAGAAGAGTAAGAGTAGTTGAAGTCTGTCTATTGCCAACTCCTGTTATAGCTGGAGTAAGAATTTAACATAGAATTCAAATTCAAGTTCCTGGTTATTCCTGTGCTTTTTGTATATAAATGTAAGCTTTAGTATGAATAGTTTATAATCTGGGTAGTTTTGGAGCTGTATTTTCTCTAGACCAACTACAAAGCAAGAAAAAATATTACCAACATGGAAAGGTAGAGTCTGTTTCTGTAATATTTTATAGTTGAACTAGAGCTTGTACAACAGCTGGCTCCAACAGGTAATCACAGAATGTCAGGGGCTGGAAGGGACCTTGAAAGCTCATCTGTTGCATATCGTGAACTTTGGGGTCACCAGAGGTTGGGGTCATGAGACGTTGAGGTCACCAGATATTGGGGTCATCAGATGACACGCAGCTGCACGCATGCCCCGGGGCCGCTAGGAAGGGGGTGAAGGATGAGGCAAGATGAGACGACCAACGATACCAATATAATACATCCAAGATCGGCCCTTTGTTGCAGCAAGTAGCACATACACAACTAAAACTGTCTGGCCACACCTTATGCGTTCTCTCCTTGGTTACAGGCAGCTGCTTCCTGGGGCCTGTTCTCACCCTGATAAGAGTCTGAAGCTTAATATTCAGGTATCCTGTTTTGCAGAAGTACATCCTTTTGTTTTCAATATAACTAGCTTTCTGGTCTACATAGCTACCTCTGTCTTTGGATGACTCATATGAAGGGCAGCTGTGCTGATGGTTTTTCTGCCCTCTCACCAGCAGTTCTTTCCCCTTATCTTAGCTCTCAGCTACTGTTCACATAATGAGGCCCAACACTCATCCAGTCCAACCCCCCTGCCAGAGCAGGATCACCTATACCAGATCACACAGGAACACATCCAGGCGGGTTTTGAATATCTCCAGAGAGGGAGACTCCACAATGCTCCTGGGCAGCCTGTTCCAGTGCTCTGTCACCCTCATATTGCAAAAATGCCTCCTCATGTTTACAGGGAACTCCCTATGCCTCAACTTCCACCCACTGCCCCTTGTCCTGTCATTGGGCATCAATATAAACATACATATATACATAAATCATTATGTAAAGACAGAACTTACAGCAGTTGTGTGTGCCACATCTAGAATCAAGATTCCATAAACTCCAGCAAGAGAGGAGAAATTCAAGCTCAGGAATACATGGTTGTGTGCCTCTTTTGAAAGAATATGAAGACATGATTTGCAAGGTATCTTGAGGCAAACTACATAGTACTCAGCTATCCTGGCTGTAAGAGTCAGAGGTCAAGGTGTCTGGTAGCAGAGGCCATGCATCCACTGATTCTATTCTTTTTCCTTTCATTTTTTCCTGAGAACATAACCACTTTAATAGACAGGTGTAATGCAGAGGGAAAATAAGCTTGGATGGAACAAAGGCTTAATTCATTCAAGTGTCATGATAGAAATCCGGTTCTTTTTCCTAGTTGAAAGAATGGATCTTATCAAGACTGTCTCTTTAATTTCCCCATAATATTTGAAGCAGACTCCTGGTATTTAATGAGCTGCAGAACACAATGACAGCTATAATTTGGCTAATTAAAAGCGACAGGCAAGGATTCTTCCTCAAAGACAGGAAAAAGCCCATTCATTTCTCTTAATACTTTGTTGGCAAGTCAGGATTTTCTCATCAGCATGACCTAGTAAAGTTCTTCTTTGGCCAGATCAATGCCTGACTCTGCTCCTGAGAGAACACCCTGGCAGTTCAATTAAATGTCATGCAGAGACCAGTCAAGTAACTAAGCACCAGCTGACTCTGCAACCTGGAGCTGTGTGGTAGAATCCCCTTAGGTATGAAGCTGTGTTGGATATGTTTCCAGCTACTCAATTCAGTTGGTTTACACTGCTGCATTTTTGTTGCTCTCGTTACCTGGAACAGCAGGGTTAGAACTAGCCCATGTATGCATACGCTCCGGTCACACCTTACATGTTCCCTTTATGCTTTTGCTGGATCATTTGTTGTTATGGCTAGAAGAAAGCCATCTCATCAGGTTAGTCTCATCACCTGTCCCTAGCCTGCCTTCTTTCACTCCTTTCCCCCTGCCTCACATTCATTAGCAAGTTCTTCATATTGCCACTACTTAACTTGGAAACTAAGCTTAAAATTTGGTCAAAGCACCTTTCTTTCCTTGCTTCAGGGAAAGTGAGTTCTCAGTTTGCTAAGTCCAAGCTGGGAGTTACTGGTATGAGTTGTGTTCAAGTCTTTGCAGCTTCAACCAGGTGCTTAACATCTCTCATCTTGCTCAGTCTCTGCAAAAAGAGATGAAATAAAGCCCACCTGGTTTAGACGTTCTGAGCTTTGTCATATTGCTCTTTGCAATTTTTGGTAAGATCTTGCAAGGGAAAGTTTTGTAGAGACAAAATGCTTTTTCCTGGATGTATTAGCAATGCATTATTTTATAACCACTTATGCTTACACCCATTGATAACCACTGTGAAAGCCAGCAGAAGTGAACGGCGGCAACCACTTTATAGTCACATTGCACTGCTTAAAATGTGACTGGACACAAACAACTTTGTGGTAGTATCTCACCCCTCTGTCCTGTGTCTTTTGTCACTTTTCATCTCCATGGGATACACCCATTGCCTCTGCCCAGTTGTTCATTTTATGCTTTTCTCTGATGCATATCCATGCCACTGTCCTGACCACTTCTCTTCCCAGCATTCCCATGTTGGTGAGCTGCTTTCAACTGATGACTCTCAAATTCTGTTGTAGCACTACTATGTCAGAGCAGCTCCTTCCCTGCCTCCTGACAGCTAACAATGGTTATTCAAACAAGGATACGGTTAAGTTTCACTGTGCTAGTCCAAAGGGAATGGATGCCTCATTCATAACTTACCCATATCAAATAACTGTGCCTCTTGCAGCTTTTTGAATAAAGCAGGATAGCTTTCCTGTGCTTTAGCACATACAAATGTGGTATATATCACAGAGTTAATCAGGTTGGAAAAGACCTTTGAGACTATCAAGTACAGTATCACCCAACATTATCTAATCAACTAAATCATCACCAAGTGCCACATCCAGTCTCTTTTCAAACATTTCCAGGGAAGGTCACTCCACCACCTCTCTGGGCAGCCCAATCCAATGTCAATCAGTCTTTCTGCAAAGAGCTTCTTCCTAACGTCCTATAGTGTGGTTCTGGGCTTCATACACACACACCCCACCCCCCCGCAATAAATTTACCCAGGCAACTCAGCCAGCTGCATGTTAAGGAATGAAGCTTTATATTCACAGCTTAGTACAATATACAAGAAGATATTTACAATATATTACAAATATTTACAGCTATATACAGAAATACACAAGTTAAAAGGTAATATAGAAACACAATACCCCTCCCAGAAATCAGAGTGCCCAGGAGGGGCTCCCAACCACCCTTCCACCTTCTTTCCACCCCCCTCTCTTATGAGTTGAAAAGGTTGGCAAGGGGGGTTTAGAAGAATGATCAGTTGGGTTACAGAGGTTCAGCTAGAAGCGGTTAATATGGCAGAAGCCAGGGAGAGAGACACAGACTCTGACTGGTTTTTCTATGTTTGTGTCCTTGTTTTTACATGTCTCAGCAAACCTATGAGTGAATTAGACATCACTATTGTTTTCTTTTCACAGCCTATAATCTATTTTTTCTCTCATTAAAATATTCCAATTAGCCTCAAACCAGCACACAACCAACCTAAACATCCCCTGGTGCAGCTCGAGGCTGTGTTCTCTTGCTCTGTCACTGGTTGCCTGGCAGAAGAGACCAACCTCCACGTGGCTACAACCTCCTTTCAGGTAAAAAGCATATCCATGCTCTTCTGTTAATAATCACAGTATCACAGAATGTTAGGGGTTGGAAGAGACCTCTAGAGATTACCTAGTCCAACCCCCCTGCCAAAGCAGTATCATCTAGAGCAGGCTGCACACCAGTGCATCCAGGTGGGTTTTGAAAGTCTCCAGAGAAAGAGACTCCACAACCTCTGAGGGTAGCCTGTTCAGTGCTCTGTCCCCTCACCATAAAGAAGTTTCTCCTCATGTTGAGGTGGAACCTCCTGTGTTCCAGTGTCCTATCACTGGGCACCACTGGAAGGAGACCATCACCTTCATCAATATGTCTGAAAAGGAAGCACAAATAAAAATATTCAAAGTTCTCTGCTCTTTTAATATCATGAGTCAACTGGGATTCAGAAAAGACTCTGGAATTGCTTGGATTATACAAAGCACACTGAAAACAGAGACTGAATTGTTCAAGGTATATGTTATAGGGGATGAGTCTTCTGCCAAATCAACTTCTAGTTTAAGTAAGCTCAAATGTGATATGTAATTACTGTTATGTCTGCTTGGTGGTCTCTGGGGAAAAAAGGGAAAAAAAAAAAAAAAAAAGTCAGGTTTTGAACTTGAAGAGATTCCCAAAGTGCAACTAGCATTAGTTCTAAAGCAACTAACGCTGACCCATTTCGTGCTAAGCTTAGAAAACATCTTGGGTCTACTTCCATGACAGTTTCAGCTGGTCTAAGTCAGAGGCAAGCATTCACTTCAACCTAACAGAAATTTCTCTGGTGGCAGGACAGTCCCAAGGGCAAACCAGATAACATATAGAAAATTGAAACAACCAAGTTGAAAACAAAACAGACTCCAGCATGGTTTTGCTCACTGCCCGAACCAGCTTGGCAGTGGGATCCGGAAGATGCCCGCAGCTGACACTGTTGTCCTGCATCCTTACATAGTTGAGGCATGTGGCTGGGTCAGTGCTTAGGCCTCTCTCCTGAGCACTACTAATTAGTTGACAGCTTTTCTTGTCCTGTGTTTTCTTCTGAACGTTGCTTTCCTTCACAGCGTTTCTATCTTGGCCCCTTCAGTGTGGCTGAAACTCGGCTGCTTTGTGGTTTTCCTTTTCCACTGTGTTCTCCATAATGGCCTCCTGTTTTCCTGTCAACTGCTTTTCACTCCATTGAGGTTTGGAAGGAGAAAAGTCTTTCAATCTTTCTTGTGCTAAGTACAGCATAAGGCTAACAGCATTTTCCACCAAAAGTATTGTGCCCGTTATGCTTATAGAATAAACATTATCCATAATTTGCTACTTTTATGAACTTCCTAGAAGGAAAGGAGTTCTGATACATGAAATGATGATCCAAAAGATGGGAAAGGATCTGTTTTTTTCAACAGTTCTTATTTTATTATCTGTTCCTTCATGACAGCTATGCTGGTTTTCTTTATAGGCTCCTTGGCATAGAAACCTACATCTATAAAAGCAAACAGCACCAATACTTCCACTGTGGGTGTACAGGCAAGTTTTGTTTGAGATGATGCTTCCTGTGCTCTGAGTTAGTCTCATTTATGTAACAGCATATTTGCACCCTTGTAGTCATGTAAATGGGCTTTAAAGAAGACACAACTATAATTTGTAGCTAGCCTCAGGACATGAATTCCATCCCACCATTTGGAAGTAGGTTATTGAGCTGCATTAAGTTTCCAAACAATTTTTATGCAATAGAAAAAAAAAATGTGTTAAAGTGGCTATTGCAAGATTGAAAAAATCCCAATGTTTGTTTCTGTTGTTTTTTTTTCTATTTGTGTCTTTGTGAGCAGTAAGAAGGCAATGCTGATTTTCTGAGAACATCAGGAATTTCATTGCAACTAATACATCCCTACAAATAATTTCAGCTTTGATGAGTCATAAAATGGTCCAGGCTGGAAAGGACCTCCAAAGGTCATGCAGTCCAACACCCCCTGCAGTCCCCTGCAGTCCCCTGCAGGGACATCCTCAACTAGATCAGGTTACCCAGAGCCCTCTTGAGCCTCACCTTGAATATGTCCAGGGATGGGGCTTCAACCGCCTCCCTGGGCAACCTGTTCCAGTGTTCCACTACCCTCCTATAAACAGCCTGTTGCTAACATCCAGTCTTCTCTAGTTTGAATCTATTGCCCCTCATCCTGTCCCTGCAGGACTATATAAACAATCTCTCTCCAGACTTCTTGTAGGCCCCCTTTAAGTACTGGAAGGCTGCTATAGGTCTCCCCAGAGCCTCCTCCTCTTATCCTGGCTGAACAACCCCAGCTCCCTCAGCCTGTCCTCATAGCAGAGCTGCTCCAACCCCCTGATCATTTTTGGGGCCCTCCTCTAGACCTGCTCCATCAGGTCCCTGTCCTTCCTATATTGAGGGCTTCAGACCTGGACACAGTACTCCAGGTGAGGTCTCACCAGAGCAGAGCAAAGTGGCAGAATCATCTCTCTGGATCTGCTGGCAACACATCTATTGATGCAGCCCAGGATGTGATTTGGCTTCCGGGCTGTAATCTCATACTCTCTGCCCATTTCCATCTTCCTGTCCATCAGCATCCCCAAAGCCCTTTAACAGGGCTGCTTTTTATCACCTCATCCCCACTCTGTATTGACAATGAAGATTGTTCCAGCCCAGGTGTAGAACCCTGCACTTGCTCTTGTTGAACTTCATGAAGTTCGCCTGGCCCCACAAATTGCATTTTCAGTGCAAGCTCATTTTGTTGGATATTCTCATTGGTTTCAGTCATCTTACTTCCATTTCAAGCTGGCTACAGTGTAGTAAAATAGATCTTCATGTTGACTGTTGACAGGGTTAGGAATACAGAACTCCTAACATCTCTGAGGGGTGGCTGAGGGAACTGGGGTTGCTTAGCCTGGAGAAGAGTCTCAGGAGAGATCTTATTTCTCTTTAGAGCTACATAAAAGGAGGTTGTAGTAAAGAGGGGATTGCTCTCTACCTCCAGGTAACAAGTGACTGGATGAGAGGAAACAGCCTCAAGTTGCATCAGGGGAGGTTTAGAATGGCTATTAGGAAACATTTCTTCACAGAAGGAGTGGTTAAGCATTGGAACAGGCTGCCCAGTCATGGAACCACCATCCTTGGGAGTGTTCCAAAAAATGCAGACGTGGCACATAGGGACATGGTTTGGTGGTGAATTTGACAGTGTTAGATTAGCATTTGGGCTCGATGATCTTGGATCTCATTTGCTGCTCCTGCTCCACCCCTTACAATACAATTTGATAGATTTATTACAAGTAAGAATGTTCATGAAAAGTAATAATTTTCTGACCTGACATCATTCACTAATCCACACAGAATGCAATGCAGTGTCGTTTTCCAAAACTTTGCTCATTTTTCTTTTTTCTTTGTTGTGGGGTTTTTGTTTTGTTTTTTTGTGTTTTTTTTTGTTGTTGTTGTTGTTTTGTTTTTTGTTGTTTTTTAAGTCAAAAGTTCTGTGTGCTCTGCTCATCTTTAAAAGGGCAGGCTTAGGGACAAATCAGTCTACTTCAGCACCTAAGAGCATCATCTCACATTATCTCATTGGCAAAGGTCCTAAAATTGTATTTTTAATCTGCAATTAATTGCACACTGCGGACGGATTCTGCCAAGCTTTCAGACTAAAGCTTTGAGGTTGCCACAGGAGAGACAAACCAGTGGGAATCAAACTATTAGACCTTGCCTACCAGGTCTTACAGCTAACAAATAAACCACTACTATTCTGCTGATGTTGCACAGCAGGGTATGCTTCAGATTTCCTGTCAAGGGTTTTTTTGACCTGTAAGGTTTTTTATTGCAAACAACTATTTTAGCATAAGACCAAAGAAGACAACTGACAGTTCTGAAATGTGTACTAGGTATATGTGTCTTTGCAGTGGTAACAGTAGATGGCTTGTGGCACAGAGTCATCACATGGGCTTATTTGGAAGAGATCTTTAAAATCGTGGAGTACAAACATTAATGGCCTGAAATTGTGCCAGGGGAAGCTTGGATTGGATTTTAGGGGGAATTTCTTGACTGCGGGAGTTGTCAAGCATTGGAACAGGCTGCCAGGGAGGTGGTGGAGTCACCGTCCCTAGAGGTGTTCAAGAAATATGTTGACACGGCACTTGAGGATGTGGTTTAATGGCCTCAGGTTGGTGGTTGGACTCAATGATCTTAGAGGTCTTTTCCAACCAAGAGAAATCTGTGAAATTCTGTAGTGGTCAGTTGGTGTTTGGCTAACCAGAGGCAATGAGGTGCAGCTGTATTTCTCACTTCTGCACTTAAACACTCTCCTTTGTTCAATGCTTTCACAGTATTTTCATCATCTCTGTGCCTAAGTACTAGGAAGGCTGAGACCGGAGAGGGTTAGTTCCACAGCAGCAGATGGGCTGTGCAAGTCACCTCTCCTGTAGTTCAGAGCATGCCTGCTCCTCTGAGGCTCCACCTCCATCTCCGCCAGGCCTCTGGATTTTACGTCTCAGGCATTTTAAGGGGCACTTTCCACTCCTGAGCATGATTCCAGTTTACATTTTCTTTCATCTCTGTTCACCATTCAAGATATCTTCCTCTGGAAACTCGAATTTCCCAGTTCTCTTCTCCAGTGGCTCCCTCCAGCCATCACTCCTGAAGATGGAATTGCCAAAGAGATCACACCCACTGGGAATACATTCCTAAACAATGAGGCTTCACCATGTTTGTTTCAATTTCTACACCTTGAAAAAGAACATAGTAATTTCCCACTGGTCCCCCCAGAGAGTTAAGATGAAGCAAACAATGTTTGAAAAGCACTTTGCCAATGGCAAAAGTCCAAGCATTTCCAGAGATCTAGCAAGAGGAAACCTCTTGTTACTCTTGTTAAGTTACACATCTCAAATCAGTTTCAACAATTGCTTTCTGCTCTCATAATTGTAAGCTTGTTTAAAAGGAAAAGATACAGTAACTTTTTTTGGGGGGGGAGCACTTGTAGTTTGAAATTCACATCTCTGTTACATTCCTTTGGGTTTTCTCTTGTGGTGGTTACAATGTTCTTGAGTGCTTGAAAAACAGCTCCCTGGACAATAGAATTAAAAAAATTGTCAGTGTGTGATGTTCAGAAGAATTGAGGGAGCTTGGAACCCCATGGAATTCATTAGATGCTGGATTTTAGCTAAATGTCCAAGCTAGGTGTTCCCATTTCAAAGATTTCAAATTATTTAAATAGAGGACTGAAGAAGGGCAATCCCTGGAGAGTGTTTAGAATGGAAAGAAAACAGAGAAAGAAAGAATTGGGCAAAATTACCTTACAAGTGGTTTCTGACACTGACTAGTAACTAAACTGGTAAAATTCAAACTCTTGAAGTTATTTAAAATGCAGGTACAGGACACCCTTTCCTAATAAGCTGGAATGCCTTTTAGGCATCCTGCAAATTCTGCACCAGTAATTCATTTGATTTCACTGATTTTGCCACCTTTTGTCTGGGAGATGATAAAGCTGGTTGCCAAGATAGATAAGAACGCTGCATGGTGCTCCCAATGCTTTGCAATTTAAGCCTTGTATCATTAGGGCTGTCTCATCATCAAGCAAACTCAAAGTACTATGGTTGGCTATTCTTTTGGTGTATCAAAGCACACCAGGCATATAGAAAGCAACAAATGTCTCTGACTAAGAGATGATTTCTTAATTACTGTTTTATTATGTATCTTATTACTTTCTGGAGGCCACTGAACAAATAGAGAGGATGGTTCTGGCATGGCCGGGTGAGTTAATCACACAAACAAATGATTCAGGTGCAGTGTAGAAGACAATTAAGTTCTTGAATGGGGACCTAAGGCAAACATGGTAGTCCACACTGGTCTCAAGGCAGCTAGCTCTGGAAGCACAATCTCCACCCAGCTTAGAAGCACCTTAGGCCTCATCCACATTGCCCTTGAGCCAGGCTGACTTCTACAGATAAAGTCTTCCCTTGCAGCAAGCAATATTGGGGTATCTGTGGGAAAGGTGATGCGCAATCCTGTTTGGCAAGTGTTGCAAGAGCAGACGGGGTGGTTGGAGCTGGAGCAACTAAGAGATTTGGCACAGGTCACAGCAAAAGAAAAAAAAAAAACCATCATTTGGGCTAAGACAGGGTTGGGTTCTCAAAGGCTGTCAATAGGCATCTGAAACTCATTGCTATCCAATGGCAAGTATTTAAGGGAGAAAGCCAGTTGTGAATGAAATGGCACAAAGAAGAGAAAAATGGGATAAATACAGGAAAAAAAATTCAGGAAATCTTGAATTGTTTAATTGAGAATGATGCTAAAAGCTTTTTTTATTTTTTTTTTTACAGATAAGTGTTCGCAGTTAATTACAAATTAGTCTTTTGCCAATGATTTTTTAGATAGGCTTTTAAATTCCTTCAAAGTCTGTAATACTTTCCAGATTTCTGGGAAAGAAAGGCTATTCCTTCTTCAAATACTGATTGCTCATTCAATACGTGCTGGAGAAAGCTAGGCATGACTAAACTATTATTGCAAGAGTTAGTAGATGATTGTGGATGATAAATATATCCTGTTGGAAACATCCCTCGAGGCAGAGATTAAATGGGGGCAGGGTGAAATGGGGTAATTTGTTGACCCTTCACTTGTGTTCAATTACTAAGGACAGCCTGTAACTGAGAACAAAATGTGAATGAGGCTTTGAGCTCCAACTAGATGAACCACCTTCACTGGTTAGGCCACACCTTGAGTACTGTGTCCAGTTCTGGGCCCCTCGATTTAAGAAAGATATTGAGATGCTTGAACATGTCTAGAGAAGGGCAACAAGGCTGGAGAGGGGGCTGGAGCACAGGAGGCTGAGGGAGCTGGAGTCGTTCAGCCTGGAGAAGAGGAGGCTCAGGGGAGACCTTATTGTTCTCTACAACTACTGAAAGGAGGTTGTAGCTAGCTGGGGGTTGGTCTCTTCTCCCAGGCACCCAATGACAGAACAAGAGGATGCAGTCTCAAACTGGGCCAGGGCAGGTTTAGGCTGGACATTAGGAAGAAATTGTTCACATAAAGATTGATTGTCATTGGAACGGGCTGCCTGGGGAGGTGGTGGAGTCACTGTCTCTGGAGGCGTTTAAAAGGAGACTGCAGGAGGCACTTAGTGCTGTGGTTTAGTTAATTAGAAGGTGTTAGGTTGGACTCCATCTCAACAGTCTTTTCTAACCTGGTTACTTCTGTGATCTTTCCCTGCTAAACAAAGCACAAGCATCATCACTTTCACATGCAAGGTCAAGCTCAGTGTATGCTGGAGTGCCTTTGCTGAACTGGAGCGGGAATGAGGCGAGTGCCTGCTGCCATAATGAAGATGGCCTGTGTCCTCCACTTACTTTGTGTATGAAAAAGAAACAGCTGCTCCTGAGACTGGGCACTACCACCAAAATAACCAAACCACCCAGCCATAGGAAGGCCTTTCCATGAGAGTTTAAGGTGCCCCAGGGGATAAGGCTGGGGGCTGATGGTGCTGAGGGAAGTTGCTGCCTTCCCAAGGACTGCAGCAGTAGATCCAAGGATCTGTGCTGCTCAGTGCCAAGATGCTTTATATATTTTCTGTACAATGATCTCCTACTCCAGCTCTCTTCAGAACTCAAGATTTTGACACTAAACATAAAATTTGATGCTTTGGTCCTTTAAAAACCACTGAAGTGAAGCTATTACTTTCAGCGGAAAAAAAGAGCTTATCTAGGTTTCTTTTTTTTCTGTAGGAGGAATGCAGTTGACTGATTCATTGAATTAGTTCTCTTTTTTCCAGAATAATTTTTGTGATGCTTTTCCTCATATAGCCCAGATTGTAAGCCATCCCACTTACATGGCACAATGTCCTAATACATACATATCAGACTTGGAGCTTCTACAAATGTCATTATATCAAGACAACCTACTTCATTTTCAAAAGTGGAAAGCCAGAAACAGCTCCAGTATGAAACACCTACCCATCAAGAGATTTCCAATTCCTCCTTTTATTCCTGAGATGTTGCCAAATGGAGAACTCCTACTTTACAAGCAGGGATTCACACCTGAGCTAAATACTGGACATCTTCAAAAAGCAAATTGTAAAACTTTCAAGGACAGCAAGTTTGCTGAAGATACCAAATTGGAAGGCTTGTCTGATACACCTGAGGGCTGTGTGACCATTCAGTGAGACTTGGACAGAGCTGGGCGAAGAGGAACCTAATGAGGTTCCACAAGGATAAGTGCAGAGTCCTGTATCTGGGAAGGAATAATAAACTGCACCAGTACAGGCTGGGAGGTGATCAGCTGGAAGGCAGCCCTGTGGAGAAGGACCTGGGAGTCCTGATGGACAAAAAGCTATATCCATGGGACAGCAATGTGCCCTTGTGGCCAAGAAGGCCAGTGGGATCCTGGGATGCATTATGAGCAGTATGTCCAGCAGACTGAGGGAGGTTCTCCTCCCCCTCTTCTCTGCCCTAGCGAGGTCCCACCTGGAATATCGTATTCATTTTCGGGCTCCCCAGTTCAGGAGGGACAGGGATCTACTTGAAAAAGTCCAACAGAGAGCTTACAAAAATGATTAAGGGGCTGGAGCACTGCCCTGTGAGGAGAGGCTGAGGGACCTGGGGCTTTTTGGTCTGCTGAAGAGAAGACTTAGAAGGGATCTAATCAATGTTTATAAATATCTGAGGGCCGGAGGTCAGGAGGGAGTGGACAGGCTCTGGTCAATTCTGCCCTGTGACAGGACAAGGGGCAATGGATATAAACTACAGCACAGGAAGTTCCACCTCAACGTGAGGAGGAACATTTTTACTGTAAGGGTCACAGAGCACTGGAACAGGCTCTCCAGGGACGTTGTGGAGTTTCCTTCTCTGGAGGCTTTCAACACCTGTCTGCATTCCTGTGTGACCTGCGCTAGATTATGGTCCTGCTCTGGCAGGGGGGTTAGACTCGATATCTGGAGGTCCCTTCCAACCCCTAACAGCCTGTGATCCTGTGACAGCTAATTTGAGTGATAAGTACCTCAATGTAAATCCATGTATGATGTGGTAGAACATAAGGAAAGTGAAGATTGCTTCTTTGGGTTTATATATTGTCACAACCTACTTTAAATTAGTGAATGGCAGCATGTAACACCTGCTCTGGTAAGCACTCCATTCTTTTCAGTGTAGTGTACGCAGAGGATGCACACAAAGAGCAACAGCGTGCTCAGGTGAACTGAAGCTCAAGCATAGTTTGAAGAGTTCTGTTGGGCCACCATGCCAAACAAATTGTGTGAAGTGGAGGTAACTGAGCAGTAGCAGTTGAGCACCTCACATCTTCAGTAGCACAGAGTTACGTCTGAGGCATCTGAGGTGTTCATTTTTCCACCAGACCCCATCTTGCTTATGACAGCAGCTTCCACCCCAGAGGAAGATCTGCTTTGTCCTTCAGCCAGGCTTGCTGGCAAAGACCTATGGGGTCCTGAGCTTGACAAATCAGCTCTGGCAGTTACAGCAACAGTTAGTTACTCTTGAGGGTTTCAGTGGGACATAAGCACAAGGGGGTCATGGATCCCTGGCTGTAGGTGAGATGCTGAGGAAGGCTTCAGCTACGGAGAATGCCACACTGAGCACTGTTGGTGACTACTTTGCACAGTGACAGCAAGAGCTGTGTGTCTAATTTGGGCAGCAGCAGATGGATCATTTAAGACAGAAAGAGACTGGCACTACCAGCAGAGCAAAGGGATAACGTGTTCCTTCTGCAGCACAAATCTCACAAGTGACTCATGACTCCTCTCGGCTCATTCTGGCATCCTCTGATCTCTGTGACTGTGACTGCACATTTTTAAAGGTCAGGATGTAGTGCTTCTTCCCCAGTACCTTTGAGTCCATACTGGCAAGAGTTTTGCTCTGAAGAATGTCCGGTGCACAGCATGGTTCCTTACAGTTTCATCAGCAGGTTGCTCTTCTCTTCCTCCTGGCCCAAGTGTAGAGATTATGAAGTAATCTAGCCAATAAACCTCTTGGAAGAGTTCGATTGCCAAGTGCTCTTTGCATACATGATTATCATGTATATGACTAATATCAGGCAGGTCTGTTGCTTAGGCTCCTGCATGCCTGAGCCACAGCCACATTCCTCCTGCAAGCCCTCCTTTCAGAACAAATTTCAATTAACTTTCATCAGAGGTTTAAGATGGGCTAAGTATTTTCTTCTTTTTGTAGGTGTTTACATTTCACTACCTTGCACTGCTAACTAGAACAGAGAATGGTTTGGACATGTGCTTAAATGGTCTTATTTAAGTAGCACTTCCTATGACAGCAAAAACCTTGGCATGAGCTGAGCTGTGCATGCAGGTTGCCCACATGCGTGAGTTAATGTGCTGCTCACTGCGAAAGCACACAGCGATGGCTCACCTGCAGCTCTCTGAGGTCATGGGCATTTCACAACTGTCCTGGATGGAATATTAGAAAGCCTGAAGCGGAGTGGTGTGGAAAATCACAGTGCTTTCCTCTCTGACTGAATTGTCATCTAGATTACAGGATCACAGGATGTTAGGGGTTGGAAGGGACCTCTAGAGATCATTGAGTCCAATCCCCCTGACAGAGGAGGGCCGTAATCTAGTGCAGGTCACACAGGAATGCATCCAGACGGGTCTTTGAAGTCTTCAGGTAGTAGCTTTCTTTGCAAATTCCAGTTCTGGGTCCAATTTGTATTAATTATTTCAGGGGGAGAAAAGCAAACTGACTGCCATGCGTACCACAGGCTGAAATACCATGCACCTGAGGAACTTGCTCCATTTGCACACAGGCTGAAATAAGCTCTCTTATTGTAGCAGCTTGGTAATGTTTACATTTTTTCATACATTTTTGAGCTGCATCCAGCTGAAAATAGTTATAATTCACCTTTGACAATTAGGTAAAAGCAAGCCTGCCATCTCAGTTCAGCTTCTCTTGAGTCGTGAGCTGAAATAAGCAACTGTTTCATAATGGTACATTTACTGGCAAACTCGCCAGGGAGGCCTGGCATAGGTGACCTTGGCAAATGAATAACCAACAACTTTGACTTTAGAAATAGCCTTTCCTCATGAAGTTGACCCTGGGATCACATCCTCTGCCTACACTGAAATTACTTTTCAGTACCTTTAAATCCCAAACAATGTTAAAACTATTTAAACTACACTTAAAATTGTATGTTTATTACTGCACCGGATGCTAACATAATCATGACTGTGGGTCCTCTCCTGCATTTTTCTATTCATATTGAATATAAAGTCCTAAAAAGGCCCATCTTCATTCCATAAAGGCACACTGAAAATATGTAATTTCTTCATACAAGTATAGCAGTTTAAGAGCTAACACTCTATTTCGATTCTAATTTATAAACAAGAGAGAGGAACTCTGTGGACACTCTTTCGAATACAGAGTGAATGAGCAAGGCATTGGTTGTTAAAAAAGTAATAATGATAAAATCTATATGATTCATTTGTTTGCTAATTGGTATAAAAAGCCAATATATAAACAATTTTGCTCTCTTGGCTTTTAGGCACTGGCTCTGTCGCTGTTCCTTCACCTCTGTGACTCCTCCACGCTGTGTATTAACTTTTTGCTGATAACACGTGAGCCTTGCTGGTTTTCTGTCTAGGGGGAGAGAAGAAGGTGGTGTTGGCCCCTTCTGGGCTTTCCTTCTTCAGGGGAGGAGGACTGGATTTCTGTATTACTTCTAAATTGTAAATAATTTTAAATACATGTAAATATATTATGTATATATGCTTGTAAATTTTGCTTGCTGTATAATATAGCTTTATCTGGCTTCCAAGCCATCTGAGCTGATCAGGTAAATTTTATTTGGGAATGGAAGTTCCTAACCCACCACAACAAGCTTGTTCAATTACTGCTGAAAAAGAGGCCCAAAGAAAGCATAAGCTGGTTCAAGTAATCAAAATATGTTGTTGTTAGATTGTTATTATTATTGTTGTTATTATTATGACTACTATCAACCTATCAATTTGTGGGTTCTATTTTAGCAAATTTCAAGTTGTTATGTTCTCTAGACTGCCTCCTGTTTCATAAACTGTAAGATACTGAGGGGAAAATAAAAGCACCAGCCATCATGGGATAAATGACAAATGATGAGTAGGAAAAAGTGGCCCAAAGCTTTATCAGGGATTTATATTTTCTTTGAGGTTGCTTTTTTGTGTGTCGGTAGTTTGACATTACCTGAAATGATATCCTTACACCTCAGGAGTTTGGTTGCTTGTACTCAGCTCTGGTGATGTCACGGCTCTAGTATTGTGTTCAGTTTTGGGCACCTCAGTCCAAGAGGGATGTGGAGGTGCTGGAGCAAGTGCAGAGGAGGGCAACAAAGCTGGGGAAGGGCCTGGAGAGTAAATCTTATGAGGAGTGACTGAGGGAGCTGGGGATGGTTAGTTTGAAAAAGAGGAGGAATGGGCTGCCCAGGGAGGTGGTTGAGTTACCAATCGTGGATGTGTTTAAAAGTTTTTTGGATGTGGTGCTTGGGGATATGGTTTAGGGTGCACCTTGCAGAGAAGGGTTATAGGTTGGATTTGGTGAGGGTCTTTTCCAGCCTGAACGTTTCTATGAGAGACCTGACAACAGTCCACATTACTGACACGTTTGAAAATATTGTCTTAAGAGGCAGTTGGTGAAGTTCAGTCTGGGAAAGGGAAGAAAGGAAGCTTTTTGGTTTTCATTCACATATCTTATACCATGTAGTATGGGAAAGATCCATGCAAAGGTCCTCACTGAGCATTTCTAACAGCTTTTTGTGAAAATAAAAACACTAGTAGCAGAGACAGTAGTGAGGAACGGTATCAACATGAAATCTTGATATATAGGAAATACATACAGTACTCTACATGAAATATATATAGATCCTACAGCTCCCCTATCTAATTTTTAAATAGGCCACAGATGAACTTCATTCACATCCTTACAAACCAGTTTTAGCAGATCCCTAGCAGTGGTTAACAAACCAACCAGCCAGAGACTACGAAACTGTGTTTATGCTGCTGAAATGAAGGAAAGTCTTTGTCTTGGTGCCATGGAAGGCTAATAGGCCTAAACCATGTCCTGGCTTACCCCACCCTTCTGCTGATGAGGAAAACAAAGGCTTGGGCCATTATGTCCCCTCCCAGAGTGATAAACAGGTACCCACGAGTGTTTGTTTATGGGCTTGTGAGTGTCTTGCCCAAGTAAGGGTAAGCAAGCCTTGGTTTCATCTAATATGGTCAGTCTGGCAAAGTGCCATTGTGACTGGTGGATCTCTGTGGCCAAAGGAGCCATTGCACTCAGACAAATAGTATAAATGGAGCTAGGTTGCAAACAGTGTGCACTGCTCTGCCCTGCCTCACAACTCTCCTCAGACAATGTACTCTGCCTCTTGCTTCAGACCAGCTTAGCCCTGATGTTTTGGGCTTGAACTACATGGAAACGTAAGCGCTTCAAGTTTATCAGAAGGGACCTTAAGGAGGACCTTGAGGCAGAGCCATTTTGTGGCTAAACCTTTTCCAGTTTTCTGATTCTCCTAAATTACTAAATTGCCCATAAATGTCCTTGTGAAGATTTTCCTGACTGGATTAGAACCCACATTTAACTGGTTTGTATGTAGTTTATAGGTGGGGCTTTTTGTACATAGTTTACAATTCTTGCCTTGTTAATTGCCCCAACTAATTCACTTGGTCAGAAGTCAATATTGGAAAAAGAATGGAATAATTTATAAAAACTAAAGAAATGTATGCAGGTAGTGTTGAAGGTTACTCAGTTCTTTCTTTGGTTTCAGCATTCAGCCCAGTGTCCCAGTGTTGTGTTTTTTATTCTTCTTAATGCCTTTCTCCTTTCTTAAAGCATTGCTGGAGAAGTTTTAGCCCTGCTAACCAAAACCTCACAATGCTGATCACTTCTTTGTAAGAACTTGGTGAGCGAGGTGGTTTCACTCAAAAGACACACTGCCCATACCCGACATGGTGATGCATAAAGCTCCTTGGCTTGTGTGTCTCTTAGTGTTTTCTGCAGCTTGTTCATCCAAACTGCAGTGGTCACAGCTAGGTGTAAAAGCTGAGTCAGCAGCCTGTGGCAACTGGGTTCAGAGTCATGGAGGCTGGAAAAGACTTCCGAGATCAAGCCCAGCCCTTGACCCAATACCATGCCATCAGCTAAACCATGCCACCAAGTGTCACATCCAATCTTTTCTTAAAGACCTCCAGGGATGGTGACTCCACCACCTCCCTGGGCAGTCCATTCCCGTGCCTAATCACCCTTTCTATGAGGAAGTGCTTCCTAATATTCAACCTAAACCTCCCCTGACAGAGCTTCAGACCATGCCCTCTTGTCCTGCCATTGGTTGCCTGACTCCCACCTGACTGAACTTCCTTTTAGGAAGGATCTCTTAATAAGGACATGAACTCCCTGTGCACTCAGAGGCTCCAAGTTTTTGATAATGTGAACAGGGGTTCTAATGTAGAGGTGAAAAGACAGCAGGAGAAGACTCAGTAAAGTCACTATTCCTATTACTGAAAATCCACTGGTGGCAATAATGACTCTCTTGGACATGGTATCTTCCTTCACATGTCACATCTCTGGTCCTTGACCTGGACTGTGAGCCTGGACACCTACTGCACTCTAAACAAGCACAGCTTCCCAGAGCCGCAGTACAGGGATCCTGGACTGGCAGTAGTCCTGCCTGCTCCTCCACTAAGTCTGTGTTGCATCAGAATTCATCTGGCTTTCAACTTGGAGATTACAGACATATTTTTCCCTCTAAGGCTCTGTTCCATGCTTACCCTAGGTCAGCACAACTGTGGGCCAAACAAACTATAAAGAGGCAAATCAGATTAAAAGCAGTCGAGGGCAGATGCCCTGGGAAACTCATATTTTATAATAGTCTGTCCTGTTGTGATGGCCTGTCAGTATTCTTGCATTTCCCTACAGCATTCTTCTTCCATTCACAACCCTGAGTTTCACTTTCATTTCTCTTCGGGCACTCAAGTTTCAGTTCCCTTTCCACACTGTCCTTTCTTGCTGCAACTTCTCATAGCTTCTGAAATACTTTTAAGCCCACTTGGAATATCTTTGTCTTCTTTTTGCTTTCTCATGCAAGACCTTTTTTGTATTTTTTTTCCTAACTTAAATTCTTTGAAATGTTTTTTCTTGAGTATCATAGTTTAAGCTATTAAGAAAGGGGAAATTAAGAAGGGCTGAGTTAAGCAGGTTCTTAAGCTTGTTTGTGGAACTAAGTATTGGCTTGGGACCCATTACAAATAGGGATGGGCTAAAGTATTTTCTGGACTTCGAGAGTGTACATTCAACCATTACCCTCATGCATGTGCAATTTATCTAGCCTTTGTAGATTTATGAATGGATCCGCAGACTTTCTGTTATCCCTCCCCTTCCTCACAATTATTTTTTCACTCTCTGTGGTACTGTCTGCTTGGAACTATGACACGTTTTACTTGGATCACATATCAAAGTAGGAAATGTTATTCCTAACATTCAGATCGCTGAAATTCTGATCCTGAAAATTCTACTTAGACTAAATATCTGATCAAATTCCTGAAGAGACACCTCAAGCCTCGTTTCTGTGCTTCCATGATTCCAGCTTGGCACATGCCCTGCGATAGTCACAGTAATTTTTTATTTGAAAGCAAGCCATAATGACAGTATCACAAGAATTGCTGTAATTCTAGAATTATTACTTCATAATGACAAGGTAAGAAAATGTTATCCTGGGGCATTATGAGTGCTGCTTTGACTAACAACTGTAGGGGTGTGGAATGATTCACAGGTGCAGCCAGCCCCTATCCAGCAAACAGCACAGAATAAAATATAAATTAGGTTTACGAGACTTCTTCACTTTCATGGTCCTGGGGCCACCACAGAACTGCTGGCAATTCAGGATGAAAGGGTAAGACTTGACCCATTTCCCACTCCTCACTAGACTCCAGATGCCATGACCTGGGGAAGTGCCCAGGACAACAGTGACAGCACTGTTGTCATGTTAATGAATGAGGAGAGCCACAGTGAATCAGGTTCAAGTGCATTTGTGTCACTAGAAGACAACCAAGCCACAATTAGGAATGTATAAATTTAACAAATGTCTGTAAGTTAGTCTTTTAATTTTTAAAAATAAAATGTTTGCTGCATATATATGTAAATGCTGGATATACTTGAGTCCATATCTGCTGTTCTAGACTGCTCTGGTGCAAATGAGTGATATGTACAAGATTATTACAATCTGCATGATACTGTTTGCTTAGTTTAATAAGCAGGCTCTTCTGTTGTACCACCATCGGCTTCTGGGCAGACAGATAAGGAGGACTTAGCAACAAAGTATAAATTGCCAATGCTGTAAGCAGTTCAGGGATGCTGCCTTACAGAACTGTAATTAAAACACATTTAATTCTTTAACACATTGTTCTGCAAGCCATGGGCTTGATTCTGGTTTTGTATTGTGTTTGCATAAATGTACAGGAACCAAAGCAAGGAGCATTGCAACTTTCTCATTACTTGGGACTACTGCTTATAGGCTCTTCATAGTAGTGGATTGCAACAGCTAGGAACAAAACCAAGAATGAGAATGAAGCAAGCCTGCTATTTCATGATAGATTGCCCCCAAGCCATTTTGCTATACATTTTCCTGTAATATTCCCTATATTGCCCTAGTATGAAACGGCCTGGTAGAAAGCCACTGGATACTTTAACAATAGGGATTCATAAATGAGACATTTTACAGCAGTAATAGTTTCAATTGCCTTAGAAATGTAAATGCCTGTAGCAGCTATGCTTCTGTAATTAGCATTGTCACATCCCTGCGACACATCTTTCGGCTGGGTCCTGTCAGCTACGTGTAAATACGAATGCCTCTGCACACCAATGCCTAATAATCGTCAGTGAACCCATAACCGTATCTCAGGAAACTCTCTCAGCTAAAAGACAGAGAGGTTTGTTCTCCTATGGGTCTCAGATGAACTGCTGAGTTGTTTCTATTTACATGGGTAATTGAACGAATTAGGCAAACGCGAGGCAGAGCCAGAAGCCAGGCCGCTAACAGCGACCTGCTGCGGGGCGAGAGAACGACTTCGAACCCTGCGGTCCCAGCTTAGCCCCAGCGGCATGGGGTCAAGCACGGCCACTTCCCAGGTAGCAAGAGATGAGCAACCGCCTCGCTCCAGAAGCCCACGGCTGTTGCTCTCAGCAGGACACCATCTGAACGCGGGCGGCGGCGAGACCGCGGAGGAGGCAGCCTCCGCCTATTCACGAGCTTGGCGGCGGTGGCTGCCGTGCAGCAGAAAGGACCCCAGCCGTGGGTACCCCACCCGCGGTAAAGCAGAGCGGGAGTGGGGTGGTGCCACAAGCGTAGCCCCACCACGCTCGTAGGCGGCCGACGCGAGCCCCACCGCCGCCGCGGGTGCCGCGCACGTTGGCCGGCGCGTTGACGTCAGCTGTGCCGATAGGCGGAGAGGTGCCCAGCACCTCCCCCTCTCGGCCGCATCCTCCTACCCTGCCCCCCGCTAGCAGTTCGGGCTCAGTCCGCGGCGGTCGGGGCCGCGAGAGACAGGGGCTCTGTCTGCAGCTGCGCGTGCGCA
>VWYK01029104.1:1612-20718 GCA_013399775.1 Semnornis frantzii | reverse complement strand
TGTGCCAGTGTCTCACCATCCTTACTAAGTTTCTAGGCAGAGGACCAAGCTGAGCAGAACTCTATGACCCTTCAGAACAGCACCAATGGACCTCATTGCTCTCTACAGTTCTCTAAAAGGAGGTTGCAGTGAGGTGGGGGTTGAGCTCTTCTCCTTGTCTCAGATGATAGCAGGAGAGGAAATTGTGCCAGGAGAGGTTTAGGTTGGTGATGAGGAACAGTTTCTTTGCTGCAAGAGTGGTCATTGGCACAGGCTGCCCAGGGAGGTGGTGGAGTCCCCATCCCTGGAGGTGTTCAAGAAATATGTGGCCATGGCACTTGGGGACATGGCTTCTTGTTCATGTTCATGTTGGGCTGCTGGTTGGACTTAGAGGTGTTTCCAACTGAAACAATTCTAAGTTTGGCACTAGAAATAAGAGGTCCTGCACTTGAGCAGGTCAGAGGGACCTTACAAGTTAAGTACAGGACATACTTTTCTCATTTATTTTTAAGAGGGTATAAAAGCCAATTTAATTCCCCCTTTCATCTGTATGAACCAGATCCCTGACACATTGCTGTCCACCCCCCAAATTCTATCTACTCCTGATTATTTAATCAAAACCAAAACCAAGCAAGGCTTTGCTCAGTCCATTCGAACAGCCCATTCCAGCATCGAGTGGCAAAACTCAGCAGCACTGAATCCTAGAATGGAGAAACTCTCTGCAAAGAGCATCTGAGCAACCATCCACTGCCTGAAATACATAAGAGTAGTCCCTGAAATTCTTCATGGTCAAAAAAAATCCTTGGGCTGGATCTTCTCAGTGATGTCCAATGATAGGACAAGGGACAGTGAGTGCAGGCTGGAGCAGAGGAGGTTCTACATGCATGTGAGGAAAAGCTTTTTCACTGTGAGGGTGACAGAGCCCTGGCAGAGGCTGCCCAGAGAGGTTGTGAAGTCTCCTTCTCTGGAGACATTCAAAACCCACCTACATGAGTCTTTGTGTGACCTTCTCTAGGTGGTCCTGCTCTGGCAGGGGGGGTGGACTGGATGATCTTTCAAAGTCTCTTCCAACCCCTAACATTCTGTGATTCAGATACCTCCAGCAACCTAAACACAGGGAGTGGGTTTCAAACCCAATGTTTGTTGGGTCAGCTATTGCCTTTTTTTGTTGTTGTTGTTTGGGTTTTCTTTTTCATTTGGTTGGTTGGGTTTTTGGTTTTTGTTTCTTCCTTTTTTGTTCCATGTGTGATTTCTAAAAGACAAACACAGACACAAAAGGTCTGATGGAGAAGTTCTCCCTGTTTGTCCTGAGCCACAGAAAGTTTGGGTTTGCTGAGAAAATCAAGGGTTTATAGCAGAGTAAATAGCAGAAAAGGACACTGTGACCCTGGAACAACATGGACTTGTGAGGGAATAGGAGTCAGTACAGGCACTGCTTCCATCACATTCAGGAGGTCTCCCTGTTGGGTCATGAGCAAAGTTAGATCAGAAACAGCAATGTGAGATTTTCCCATCCAACCTACAACCTCCACTAACCTGCTCCTGAGCCAAATCCCTGAACACTGGCAGCAGGAAGCTTTCCAACGAAGTTGGTCTGCTGGGGAGCAATTAGAGCTTAAGGACATGGAGGAGAAATTAAATTAATTCCTTGGTCATCTTCACCACAGCAGGCACAGGGGAGGCTTGGCAGGATCAGAGTGGAAAGCAAAGAATTAAATGACTTGCCCTGGGACAGGTGGTGCCATTAAAAAGGTGACCTCCAGCCACAGGTGGTGGAGAACCCTCAGGTCCCATTAGTCCAACAAAAACTTCTCATCTCTTCCTTAAACCCAGCTGCTGGCCTAAAGGCTGAGATCACCAGCCAATGCTGTATCCAGCTGAAAAAAAGTAAGGATGATAGATCAAGCAGGTCATAGAATTGGAGAATCATAGAATTGGTTGGGCTGGGCAAGAATTCTACAATCATTCAGTCCAACAATCAACCCAACACCACCATGGGCACCAAGCCATGTCCCAGAGAGCCATGTTCAGACACTTCCTGATCACCTCCAGGGATGGAGACTCCACTACCTCCCTGGGCAGCCTCTCCCAATCCCTGATCACTCTTGCAGCACAGAAATTGTTCCTAATCTCCAACTCAAACCTCCTCTGGAACAATTTTCCAATCCCTGATCACTCTTGCAGCACAGAAATTGTTCCTAATCTCCAACTCAAACCTCCTCTGGAACAATTTTAGGCCATTTCCTCTCCTTCTGTCACCTGATACTAGGGAGAAGTGACCAAACCCCAACTCACTGCAACCTCCTGTCGGGGAGCTGCAGAGAGCAATGAGCTCTCCTCTCAGCCTCCTCTTCTCCAGCCTAAACACCCTCAGTTCCCTCAGCTGCTCCTCCCCAGCCCTGTTCTCCAGACTCTTCCCCAGCTTTATTGCCCTTCTCTGGACACACTCCAGCACCTCAGTGTCCTTGTAGTGACAGATCCAAAACTGAGCTCAGTATTCAAGGTGTGGCCTCAGCAGTGCCCAGTAGAGAGGCATCATCACTTCCCTGCTCCTGCTGGCCACACCATTGCTGATCCAGGCCAGGATGCTGGTGGCCTTCTTGGCCACCTGAGCACACTGCTGGCTCATGCTCAGCTGCTGTTAACCAGCACCCTCAGGTCCTTTTCTGCCAGGCACTTCCCAGCCACTCTGCCCCAATCCTGTAACCTTGCAGATCCCAGCAATTTGGCTGAGACATGATGAGTGAGCCTCAAGCTGAGTTTTCATACCTAATCCACTGACTGCTTCTAAAACATCCACAAAAGGCTTTTAAAGCAGGAAAAAAAAAAAAAAAAAGAAAAAAGAAAAAGCCACCCCACAACTCCATCATTATGGCATGAAGCAATCTCTGCACATCCTGCTCCTCAAATGCTCTCTGCCTTCAGCTGCAAATTCCTAGGTCTGACAAAGATAGACTGTTACTGTCTAGATGAGTGTGATACAATAGGAGGAGAAGCAGACAGCTTTATTCCCTGGGAAAAGGACAAGTAAAAAGTCAAAACATGTAAATTACCTTTGATCAGATATTCTGAGGCTTTCAAAGGAGGGGCAAAACCTGGGGCAAAACTCTGGAAGTGTGAATTTCCTTCACATCACAGAATGTTTCCAGGAACAATCTTTTGACCTCACTTGAATGCTTTTCATTTTGATTCCACTGTTGGTTTATTACATAAAATAAGACAAAAAGACAAGGCTGGGACATAATAGTCCTGCTTTTGAAAGTGGTACCAGTTGGTGATGTTCTGCAATAGCTCTGGTGGGAACGACCTTACCACAGGTTTTGATTTCACTCTAAGGGGTGATGGAAAAACCTTTCACTATGAACCTGCTGCCCAGAACTTTGCAGTCCTCAAAGAGGAGAATGAGAGGAACCTCTCCATGAAATTCAACAGGCAACACTATGCAAAGGTATGAGATGAGATCATTCTTTCATTAAAAAGGTTATCACTCAGAAGAAGAGTTTCAAAGAGAACCTAAAGGATGGAGGACTTAGAAGAGTGCTGAGAACTTTGAATCATAGAATCATAGAATGGGAAGGTTGGAAGGGACCTAAAGGATCAGCCAGTTCCACCCCCCTGCCATAGGCAGGGACACCTCCCACTAGCACAGGGCACTCAAGGCCTCCTCCAACCTGGCCTTGAACACCTCCAGGGAGGGAGCAGCCACAACCTCCCTGGGCAACCTGTGCCAGTGTCTCACCACCCTCACTCCAACCAACTTCCTCCTAACATCCACTTTCAATCTCCCCTCTGACACTTCAAACCCATTCCCAGCCCTTCTCAACAGTCCCTCCCCAGCCTTCCTGCACCCCCCTTCAGATCCTGCAAGGCTACTCTGAGGTCTCCACAGCTCCACAGCAGAATAAAGCCACTGTGCTTCAGGGGCAGATGGAAACACCTCCAAGGTGAATGTTCCTCTCCAGCCACACTCTGATAAGCTCCTTGGACCTTCCCCAGAATCCCAGTGTCCAGCAAGAGGAGAGGAAACAGCTCCTGTGAGCCCCACTCAAGTCCAAAAGCTGGGAGAACTGCAAGATGAAAGAGGCAACCCCTGGCATTGCCATGGCAGGGTCACTGGAAGCGTGGCACTGCCTTGTCCCTTTTAATGAGTGTTAATGCTCCCCTTTCATCTCAGCGGCCATGGGATGCCAACACATTTATCTGTTTGATGAGCCTCAGTTCCATTTCAAGAGGCATTTCTTTGGACATCCAACACTGTAATTTGCACTTCCTCCCCACGGCGAAGGGCTGAAGTTTGAAAGATCACCCAGCAAGGGATCAAACACTACAGAAATAGTCAGGCAAATGCAGCAGCACCTTCCCCTCCAGAGCCATTTATAGGGGCCAACCCAAAAGCCATTGAAGGCAATGGAAAGGCTCCTGCAGAATTCAATGGGGTTTTGATCGAGCCCTTATTGTGCTATCTGTAAGAAATAGGTCAGATATTTATATATAGGCTGCAGGTGTTGCGTGCCACCGTGCTGGCAGTTTGCCTTTTTGTGTCACACAGCCTCTCTGTGCAAAGCCCAGGCTGTCACCAGCCCAGCTCTCCAGCTGCCCAACGTTTGGCACCGCTGCCCCGAGAGCTTTCACCTCGGCTGGCAGCATCACAGGGGGGTAGGAGCTGGAAGGGACCTCTGGAGATGGTAGAATCATTGACTCAGAAAATGGTTTGGGTTGGAAAGGACCTTAAAGATCATCCAGTTCCAAGCTCCCATAGCCAGGGACACCTACCACTAGCCCAGGTTGCTCAAGGTCTTGTCCAAGCTGGTCTTGAGTACCTTCAGGAGGGGATATGCACAACCTCCCTGGGCAACCTACCCTAGTGTCTCACCACCCTCACTGCCAAGAATTTCTTTCTAACCTCCAGTCTAAATCTCTCCTCCTCCAGCTTCAATCTATTCCCTCTTCTCCTATCACTACAAGCCCTTTCAAAAGCTCCCTCACCCCATCCCTTCTGCTGCACAAGGCTCATGCCAAGATGCTCCTCTCCTGACCTGGTAATGGTTTCATGTCCAGTTTGCTTCCTTTGCACAAGGGTAACTCAAACCTGTGGCTGAAAATTGCTCCAGGCATCAACCCAGAGGGAATTACAGAGGCTGAGTAGCTAACCAAGAGCCTGCACCTTTTAAGGTCTGTTAGAGACCTAAACAAGGGCAAGCCACTGCAAGGAGGTTGTAGTGAGGCCAGTGTTGGCCTCTTCTCCCAAGTAACTAACAAGAGGACAAGAAGAAATGGCCTCAAGCTGCACCAGGGGAGGTTTAGATTAGGTATTAGTAGGAATTTCTTTGCTGCAAGAGTGGTCAGACATTAGAACAGGCTGCCCAGGGAGGTGGTGGAATCACCACCCCTGGAGGTGCAGAAAGGCTCTTTAGGACATGGTCTAATGGTCATGGAGGTATTGAGTAGAAGTTTGGCCTTGATGACCTTAGAGATCTTTTCCAACCTTAATGATTCTATGATTCTATTATAAAGACTCCCTTGAGCATGGGCCTGGTTCAGTTTAAAAAGTGCTTGTTCCAGCCTCACCTTAAATATATTCCCCATCAACCTGAGTGATTCATCCTGCTGTGCTTTCCAACAGGTTAAATCCATATTAAGATGTCTGGGGAGACAACCCTTGTGCTGTTGGCAAGGCCTTCACTGCACACACCTTGAGGGCACGACTGTAATTGAACCACCTTGAGTTCTGTGTGGGCTGGCTGGTGATAGCTCCAGCAGCTTAGGAAAGGTTCAATGGACTTCATTTTAGTGGAAGAGAGAAGTGAAATCACTGCTTCTTGCCACCAAAGTTAATTCATCCAACTCTAGTTTTAGCTTAGATGAAGCTTTGGAGTCACAGAATTGTTTTGGCTGGAAAAGACCTCTGAGATCATTGAGTCCAACCATCAACCTACCACCACCATGGCCACTAAACCATGGTCCCAAGTGACACATCCACACATTTTTTAAACTCCTCCAGCGATGAGGACTCCACCACCTCCCTGGGCAGCCTGTGCCAATCCCTGACCACTCTTGCAGCAAAGAAATTGTTCCTAACCTCCAACTCAAACCTCCCCGGGCACAATTTCAAACCATTTCCTCTCCTCCTGTCACCTGCTACTAGGGAGAAGAGACCAAACCCCAACTCACTTCAACCTCCTCATCTCCAACCTAACCCTCCCTTGGTGCAACTTGAGTCCATTTCCTTTTGTCCCACAGCTTGTGGGCGAGAAAAACCCAACACCCACCTCACTCCAACCTCTTTGCAGGTACTTCTTTATTCCTAGCAGCTTCTCTGAGTGCTGTGAAATAAATAAAAGCAAGCCTTAAGCCCTGTAAACCATTATTCATAAGCTTAAATGTATTCAGCAGGATGATTCACTTGTAAGTGGTTAATACTCTCCACATACACCCCGAGTAAAATCCATGTCTGTTTACCAATTAGTAGGACTGCAGTCGGTTTACTTGGGGTAGTTGCCTGTTAATTATTTATAACACTTTTGCAGCACACTAATAAATGTACAGTAGCATCTCCTCTAAGAGTAATGAGACCTTAGTCTTGTGGAAACTCCCTGCAGCAGCTGTTATTAAAACTTCAGTGAAGTGAGAGAAGAAATGGATGGAGGGAGGGTGGGGGAATGGTTGAATCTGCAGCAACAAGCAGCAAACTTCTACTGAACCTTTGTACATTTTTGGTCTTTTCAGGAGGCTATTAAAAAAAAAAATAAATCAATGGGTAAGAAATAGCAACAGATAAGGTTGGTTGTGGGTTGTTTTTTTTGGTTTTTTTTTTTAACCAGGTCTTTTGTAAGAAAGGCTCCTGGGGAATGTGTGTCACTGGAATGACTTCTTTTAAGCAGCCAGGGAGCAGAGGAGATGGGTGAGCAGCTTGGAGGTGCACTAATGGAGCTTGAGGTAGGTGATCTTGTAGGATCAATTTGACTGCAGATAAGTCTTGCTTCTTGGCATGGAGTTGATGAATGCTGGGCATGGCTTAAAGATGAGATAATCTGCTCAATTTATTCTTATTATTTATTTGCTAGCCTTGTGACAAAAATGAATTATGATTCTGCACAGAGCCAGAAGCAGGGATAAAGTTACCACTGGGGAAGAATATGTCATTGTAATAGTATCTTCTCCCTTCCTTTTTTTTTTTCCCTTTGTTTTTTTGTTTTGTTTTTTTTATTCTTTCCCCTTGAATGGAATCAGTACACTGAAGAAAAAAAAAAGTAAAAAAAGCTTCACACATAACCTGGAGGAATCATTTTCAGACAGCAGAGGGGTAAACTGAGCCTTTTTGCTTCGCTGTACAAATACAATTACTACAACAGCAGCTTAGCACAATTGTTTATACAGATGCTGAGTGTTTCCAGCAGCCAGAAAAAATCCCTCTCTTTCTAGGAAGCCATGCAAGGCTTGGCAATCACAGAATCACTTCAGTTGGAAAAGACCTTTAAGAACAGGTTGCCCAGGAATGTTGTGAGGGTCCCCTCCCTGCTGGTGTTCAAGGCCAGGCTGGATGGGCCCTTGAGCAACCTGAGCTAGTGGGAGGTGACCCTGCTCATGGCAGGGGGTTGGGTTGGAGCAGAGTGGTGTGGGATGGGAGGTGTTACAGCTGCTCTGGGTGCAGCTTTGAGCTTGGGTGTTTCATGGAGGGAGCAAAAAAATACCACACCCCTGCACCTCAGCAGCTTCTTTTATCCAGCAGCATTGCTGCAAGTCTCAAGGTTTTTTGTTTTGGTGCCCCTGTGAAACTGGAACAGGTTGTGCTGGGAGGGGATTCAGCCTGGAGAAGAGAAGGCTCTGGGGAGAGCTTAGAGCAATCCTTCAGTACCTGGTGGGGTACAAAAAGGCTGGGGAGAGGCTGTTTACAAGTGATAGAGTGAAAGGGAATGGATTGAAGCTTGAGCAGGGGAGATTGAGACTGGAGATGAGGAAGAAATTTTTTCCAGTGAGGGTGGTGAGACACTGGCACAGGTTGCCCAGGGAGGTTGTGGCTGCTCCCTGCCTGGAGGTGTTCAAGGCCAGGTTGGATGAGGCCTTGAGTGACCTGTGCTAGTGGGAGGTGTCCCTGCCTATGGCAGGGGCTTGGAACTGGATGATCCTTGAGGTCCCTTCCAACCTTCCCATTCTATGATTCTATAAGATCTACACTATGAGAGTGGTGAGACAGCAGAAAGGGTTCCCCAGAGAAGTTGTGAATGCCTCAGGTGGCTGGGACAGGTAAGCTTGAGTGCAGAACAGACTCCCATTTAGCTCCATCCTTGCAATCATTTGGCAGGTGGCTCTGGGCTGATTGCCTCCACTCCCCAGCCTCATCAGAGGCTGAGTATTTCCCCGTACTGCAGCTTGCCAGTGTATAAACCCAGCAGCAGGCTGATGTTCTACATACCACAGCCCATTAATTTACTATCAAAGGGGTGTTACAAGGATAACTGCATTAATGATCAAGCCTTTGAAGGTCTGATTATTGGGTAGCTGAGGACGTGTCAGGAGCGCGACAGGCAGCTCCTTAAATCCCCTACCTCCGGGCAGCTCTGGCCATTAACCCTTCATCAATATTTCCTGTTTATTTTATTTTATTTTATTTTTCTTCCCCCTGGCATAAAGAAAGGGCACAAAGCCTTTTGAAGAGCTGAGCTGCAAGAAGAACACACAAGGTTAAAGCCTTGGAAAGTCCTGATCAAGGAGCTGACTGGATTAGAGCCAAAGCTGCAGTGAATTTCTCTCTCTCTCTCTACCCAGACAGGGATCTAAACACAAAGAAATAGGTTTGGCTTTTTTTTTTTTTTGGTGTGTTTTTGGAAAGGAGGGCCATGTGGAATTCCACTTAATTCCATCAAATCCTTTTTTTTGTCATTTCTTCAGCATCCTTTAAAGATCTGACAAGGGCCAATCGACCGCGCCAGGCGCGGAGGGGACGGCAGAGCCGCGGCTATAACTCTAAGTTCATTAAGCATGAATTATTATTTGAGCCAGCCTCAATTTTCACGGGCAGAATTAGCCATTCCTAAAATAATGTCCCTGACACAGGCAGAAAATGGGCTTTACAGCTCTCACCTTGAACTCCAGCACAACTCCCACCTCATCTGTTACCCTTCCACGGGCAGGAGACGGAGCGCGGCGCCGCGGCTTCACCTTTAATTATGCCAGCTATTTAAGGGCTAATGTTCATGGGAGAGGAGTATACGAGGCAATAAATGGTTTCTGTGGGTGATTAAATGCCCGAGCAGAACAGAGGCACTTGAGAAGCTCAAAGGCCTTTTGCTCCATTATGCTCCCCACGCCATGAACTTTATTCCCGCTTCCCAACGAGGAAGGAGAATATTCAACAAGCTGTAGACAGGGGAAAGAAAAACAGGAACCTGCTGGATTTAATTTTTAAGGGGTTGGGTTTTCTTCTTCTTCTTCTTCTTCTTCACCACTCATTAATTTTGCTCTGCCCAAGCATGACAACTTCAGGAGCTTAAATTGCAGGTGAAATGTCACAAATCACCCAAATCAAGGAGGACACGGCCCAAATGCTTCCTGCAGGGAACATAAATCATGTTCCCTGAGTCCAGCTCCTTTCCTCAGAGCAAAATGAATTCAAGGCAGCACCACTGTCTGGGACGCAGGAGGTCTGCAAGGGCTGGCAGTGCTGTTGCTTGCCCAAGGGCCAGTGAGAAGCAGGAGATGTGCCAAGCGCTTGTGCCAGCCCTGGGGACAACAGCTGGGCCCTGGACCATGGCAGAGCTACATCTGGACAAGCCTTAGACAGGGTGAAGTGAAGAAGTTCTTTACTGTGAGGGTAGGGGAACACTGGAACAGGTTGTCCAGGGAGGTGATGGGACCCAATCATGGAGATATCCAAGGTCAGGCCTGATGCTCTCAGCAGCCTGAGGTCTCTGTTTACTACAGAAGGGTTGGATGACAGAACCTTCAGAGATCCCTTCCAACCCAATGCATCCTGTGATTCTATGAGATCATAGAACTGTTTCAGCAGGGGAAGACCTCTAAGATGGTTGAATCCAACCATCCACCATCAACTCAACACCACCATGGCCACCAAACCATGTCCCAAAGTGCCATGGCCACACATTTCTTGAGCACCTGCCTGCCTGGTGACTCCACCACCTCCCTGGGCAGCCTGTTCCATTCCCTGACCACTCCTGTAGCAAAGGAATTGTTTCTGATCCCTAACCTAACCTTCCTCTGGCACAATTTCAGGCCATTTCCTCTCAATCCTATCATTTACTTCTAGGGAGAACAGACCAACTCCTACTTTACTCCAACCTCCATTCAGGGAGCTGTAGAGAGCAATGAGGTCTCCCCTCAGCCTCCTTTTCTCCAGACTAAACAATCTCATTTCCCTCAGCTGCTCCTCATAAGATTTGGTCTCTAAATGTCCCAATGGCCCCAACAGCCCAATGGGTCTGGCTGAGCCTGTGCTGGCTTCATGGAAGAGTTGTGGGGAGAAACAAAGGTCACCTTTAAGTCAAAAATATTTATTCTTATTAAATGCTTCAATCCAGTTCAGAATTATTTTCCTTTTTTCCTTTAACATACAACCATCTCTCATTGCAAAAGTCTTTTAACTTAGTTTAATTTTTATTTTCTTGGTAACAGGGGAGAGCCTCCAGAAACATCTTTGTGTCAGCATTTCTTTCTGTTTATAGCTGCAGCCCAGAGGCTGCAAAAGCAGCATTTCCATGGCAGCCTGGCCAGATGGTCACACCAAATCTATAACTCTGTTTTGCATGGGGTCACTTCCACCCAGCGTGACAAAGGACATCAGCAGCATTTCATAGAATCATAGACTGGTAAGGTTGGAAGGGACCTCAAGGATCATCCAGCTCCAAACCCCTGCCATAGGCAGGGACACCTCCCACTAGCACAGGTCCCTCAAGGCCTCCTCCAACCTGGCCTTGAACCCCTCCAGGGAGGGAGCAGCCACAACCTCCCTGGGCAACCTGTGCCAGTGTCTCACCACCCTCACTGCAAACAACTTCCTCCTAACATCCACTTTCAATCTCCCCTCTGCCACTTCAAACCCATTGCCCCTTGTCCTGGCATTCCCAGACCTTGTCAATAGTCCCTCCCCAGCCTTCCTGTAGCCCCCTTCAGATCCTGGAAGGCTACTCTAAGGTCTCCTGGAAGCCTTCTCTTCTGCAGGCTGCAGAGCCCCAACTCTCTCAGCCTGTCCTCACAGCAGAGCTGCTGCAGCCCTCTCAGCATCTTGCTGGCCTCCTCTGCACTGGCTCCAACACTTCCATGTCCTTCCTGTGCTGGGGGCTCCACAACTGCACCCAGGACTGCAGCTGGGGTCTGAGGAGAGCAGGGCAAAGGGGGAGAGGGATCCCTTGCCCTGCTGCCCACACTGCTCTTGCTGCAGCCCAGCACACAGTTGCTGTCTGGGCTGCACTCACACTGCAGCCTCATCTTGAGCTTTTCCTCACCCCACACCCCCAGGGCCTGTTCCTCAGGGCTGCTCTCAGCCATTCCCCACCCATGTCTTAGCAGATAGTTGCCATCTCCTGCTTCAGCCTGCCTCAGAGCTTCTCATTGCCGTTAAATGTGCCCCAAATCCATCTTCTCAGCCTTTTAATTTCCTTACATCTCTACTGAGCTGAAAATCTTGCCTAGATTTTGCCAGAAGCTACTCTTCTGTGAGCCTTGGGGATGCAGAGCTCATAATCAAATCCCACCACTCCAGCCTGGACAACACAGAGCATCACCCATCGCAATTTTTCCTCTGCCTAGAAGAAATTCCTCTCCATATCCAACAAATTTGTACTGTTTGGTTGGGTTTTTTTTTTTTTTGTTTTCCTTCTCCTCTTATTTAATAATGATACTTACCTCTCCAGAAAGCCAGGGCCACAGCCACCACCACCACACACAAACCCACAACCTAATTTATCCAGCTCCTTTTCATAACTCCCAACGCTCCATTATTAGGGCAATTTTAAACTTCTCTCCCAGTCAAAGGCCACAGCCCTGGTCACACCACGTTTCAGACCATTAAGAAACAAGTTAAACAACAGTAGACCCCAGAGGAAATTTGAAGCCCTCTCCTGTTAAGCTTTTGCTGCAATGAAAATGGATCTATTCATCTTCTTTTCCCGTTTCCCGTCAAGTAGATGCTTTGCAGCTCCTAACAAGGCAGGGCCATGCATGGCTCTCACACCCACCATGGCCTCAGGCTCCCCCAAGCTCAACTAGCCAGAGTCCATAAACAAATCCTTGCAAATCTTAATTCAGAAATAATAAAGCAGCAGTTAGTGCACAATTATTTAATGAAGAATCGTGGTAAGGTTCAAAGGGAGTATAGGCAGGGCTGTGTTTTCTCCTCCTTGCTTCTCCTCCTTGCTTCTCCTCCTCTCACATGAACCTTTCTGCAGATCAGGGTCATCACTGCAACCTAATTTTCCAACTGGATGGGAAAGGAGCATCCCAGAAAGGAGCATCCCAAAGAGAAGCATCACAGAAAGGAGCATTCTAGAAAGCAGCATGCAAGAAAGGACCAACCCAGAAAGGAGCATCCCAAAAAGGAACATCCTGTAAAGGATCTTCCCAGAAAGGAGTATCCCAGAAAGGAACATCCTGTAAAGGATCTTCCCAGAAAGGAACATCCCAAAAAGGAACATCCTGTGAAGGATCTTCCCAGAAGGGAGCATCCCAAAGAGAAGCATCACAGAAAGGAGCATTCTAGAAAGCAGCATGCAAGAAAGGACCAACCCAGAAAGGAGTATCCCAGAAAGGAACATCCTGTAAAGGATCTTCCCAAAAAGGAGTATCCTGTAAAGGATCTTCCCAGAAAGGAGCATCCCATTTTGGTATGGACAGCAATGGAACAGTCCTCTCCAGACAAAACATCCATGTTTCTTCTGATTTCCTTGCTGAGCTGTTTGTTATTTGTCTCCCAGCTGCAGAAAGGGATCCCTGTTGAAATCCCATCAGCATGGGATGTGTTGCCAACAGTGCCCAGCGCCAGATGCTTCAGGAGGTGTTCAGAACCCTCCAGGACTATCTCAGTGGGCATTACTGCAGTGGGAAATGTGTTTCTTCCTTAGCAAAACCCAAATGCTGGTTCTCCTGACTCCTTGGTGAGCAAAAGAGGAGTGAAAGAAATTAAAACTGAGCCTAGGGCTGCTGGGCTCCATCACCCTGATCCCTCTAGCCATGATCTTGGGGGTTGCAAGAGCACTGATGGAGATTTACAAATGCAGGGGATGTGGAAATGCATCACCCTGGCAGATCTGGGCAAGGAGATGGAGACAACCTGGGAGCTGGAAAGAAAAATGTAGGATACTTCCACTCCTGAGCTAAATATGAGAACTCCCTGCAGGAATATAATGAGAAAGAAAACTTCCCTCTCTAGATCCTCCACTTGCTTATGTGCAGGAGAAGTGAATTTATTGAACAGAACAGCTTCTCTGATACTGATGTGAATATTTAACCCCTCCAATAGCAGCAGCAGCAGCTCTCTCCCCAGGCAGGACCCTCCTGAGCTGGGTGGAGTTCAAAAGCAGAAGCAGAGAGTGGCTAGGCAAGGCTGGAGGGCAGGGGAGAGAGGGGAACACCCCCACATTGTTCTTCCTGCTCTACTGAGAGAAGAAACCAAAGCATGAGGAGGCAGACTGACTTGTGCCCAGCGTGTGGCCCCGAGGCACTGAGGGACATACACCTCCTGAAAGCAGATGGAGAGAGCAGGACCTCCCAGGATGAGTTCAGAGCTGCCCTCAAGAACCCAAATCTCAGCCTGAGCATCCCAACACCTTCCTGGTGTGGTCCAAGGGATGTGGGTGGATACTGGGAGGAAATTCTTTAGAGGGAGGGTGGTGAAACACTGGAACAGGTTGCCCAGGGTGGTTGTGAATGCTTCCTCCCTCTAGGTGTTCAAGGCTTTGAGCATCCTGGGCTAGTGTTAGGTGCTCCTGCCCATGGCAGGGGGGCTGGAACCAGATGACCTTCAAGGTCCCTTCCAACCCAAACTGTTCTGTGATTCTATGATTCTATCTCCACTAACTTTGCTGGGAGGAAGGGTGCAGAGGGAGATGCAGCCTGGCAAATGACTTTGATGAGCTCCTCAGGCCAGGAGAGGACATCCCACCCACCCTCATCAAAGCCTGTGTGCCTTTTCATCAGTCTGAGTCCATCTGCAGTGCTTTGGGAGCATGGAGAAGTGCAGCCACTGGTCTGAGCAGAGAAGGGCTCAGGATTTCCAGAGTTTGGGAGAACTGGGAACAGCCTGAGCCAAAGCACTGCCTGGGATGCACAAGGGCTGCCATCCCCAGCAGCCTTCTTATCACCCCCTCCCCACACAGATGCAGGCAGGACTTAGAGGCACAGGAAGCTCATCCTGAAGGGCAGCAGATGGCACCAGCTTTGCATTCAGCCTCTGCTGCAACTGGGGGTAGCTCAGAAGCCCTTCCCCATGTCGTTCCCATGTCCCTGGCTGCAGAAGCACCCAAGATGACCCTACCAGGGGCACTCACCTCCTCACAAAGGCCAGCTTGCTGCTGTTTTACCCTCCCCAAACATTTCAGTTAGTCTAGCAGAGGATATTGCCTCATCACAAATTCTGCCTCAATAAAATGTGGCATTTCCCTGCCTTCCCCCGCTCTGTGCACAACAGGATCTCATTCCCTGGTGCTGATTTACAGGCAGAACTTCTCAATTATTATTATTTTGGTTAACTGGGGAAGAGACTCTGCTACTTCAGCTGCATTCCTAAAAGGGTGATTTAAAACCTGGAGTGAGCTGCTTACAGATGCTTGCATTTCACAGGATCACACAGAAGCACAGAATGGGGGGGTGGGGGGGTTGGAAGTGACCTCTGGAGATCATGGAGCCCAACTCCCCTGCCAAGGCAGCTTCATCTAGAGAAAGGCACACAGGAGCATGTGCAGGTGGCTTTGGAATGCCTCCAGAATGCCACCACCCTCCTGGGCAGCCCATTCCAGTGTCCCATCACCCTTCAGCTAAAGAAGTTCCTCCTCATGTTTAGATTGAACTTCTTCTGTCCAAGTTTGTGGCCACTGTGGCCATTACTCCTTGTGCTGTCACTGGGCAACACTGGACAAAGCCTGGTCCTATCCTCCTAACATTCACCTCTGGGGTATTGAACAGCATTGATGAGAGCTTTGCTCAGTCTTCTCCAGAATAAAAAGCCCAAGAATCATAGAATCATGGAATCATGGAATCATGGAATCATAGAATCNTCACAGAATCACAGAATCACAGAATCACAGAGACACAGAATCACAGAATCATAGAATCACAGAATCACAGAATCATAGTATCATGGAATCATGGAGTCAGTCAGAGTTGGAAGGGACCACAAGGAGCAGCCAGTCCCAACCCCCCTGCCATGCCCAGGGACACCTCACACCAGCTCAGGCTGCCCACAGCCTCATCCAGCCTGGCCTTAAACACCTCCAGGGATGAGGCTTCCACCACCTCCTTGGGCAACCCCTGCCAGGCTCTCACCACTCTCATGCTGAACAACTTCTTCCTAACCTCCAGTCTGACTCTCCCCATTTCCAGCTTTGTTCCATTCCCCCCACTCCTATCACTACCTGACAGCCTAAAAAGTCCCTCCCCAGCTTTCTTGTAGCCCCCTTCAGATACTGAGAGGCCACAATAAGGTTGCTTCTACCTTTCCTCATCACAGAGATGTCTTTGCCCCCTAACTCTCTCTACAGCCCTTTGCTCTACCCTCTCAAGCAGTTCCCTGTCCTTCCTGAACTTGGATGTTCAGAACACAATCCTGGGCAGCCTGCTCAGGGCCACCTTACTTTAGCAGAGGTCTTGGACTCAATCTCCAGAGGTCCCTTCCAACACCTCCCATTCTATGATGCTTTGATACTGCTGCAAAACACAAAGGGTCAGGCCAGTTTCCTGCACCAATTTGCAGCTGCTGATGATAAAACCCCAGCAGGCATGCCAGGGAAATAGGTGCTGCTGAGAGAAGATCATGGGGAGCTGCTTATTTACTGGTGTCAAAAAGTGTGGAAGCAGCTTCGAGGACCCTGTGATTGCCCTGGAAAACAATCCCTGCTCCTGGGCTTTCTGCAGTGGGGGTTAGGGGCAACAAAAATCAATCTGCAGCTGAGATTGGATACAGTGCTGCAATATTTATGGCTCTGGCATTCGAGCTGGGAGCTGAGGAGGGCATGACAAGAGTGTCCCATGGGTGCCCAAGGGATGCTCAGATGGAGCTGGATTCCTCTGCACCTGTGCTTGCTGCCTGCTCTGCCACAGCTTTGCTAGCTGAGGGCTTTATTGCAAGGACATAAATGCATCATCCTCCTATGCAATGAGTCCTATATAACTTCATCAAGGTGCCCATATGCATGAAATCAGTGACAGGAATAGGACTACAAAGACAAACCCATCTAGACTCCAATTTCCCTGCTATCTCCAGAGGTTTTTTTTCCCTGCCCTAATGGCAGTTGCAGAGCTGTGGTGGCACAGGAGACACATCCAGAGGCTAGTGGTTAAAAGAAGGTTCAAACAGCTCCTCCCCAGCTTTGTTAGGGCTTGTTAATTCCCAAAAGAAGGTTCAAACAGCTCCTCCCCAGCTTTGTTAGGGCTTGTTGATTCCCTCAAGGCCACATGGAAGCCACCAGGCACCCAACTCATCACTCAGCTTGCTGGGAACAGTCACAGGGATGCTCAGTCCTGGCACATACAAGCTCAGGGAGGCCATGGATGGAGGGAGGAGGGCAAGTTCCCAGTGTGAGATAGCAGCCTGCCAGAAACAGCCAAACCATGCCTGCCCCATCAGCCCAACCACCAGTCTGGCCATACCTCCCAGTCCAGCAGGGGCTGTTCTATCTGGAGAAAAGAAGGTCCTGGGGTCACCTTAGAGCAGCCTTCCAGTATGTGAAGGGGGCTACAAGAAAGCTCAGGAGGAACTTTTTACAAGGGTTTGCAGTGAAAGGACCAGAGGCAATGGCTTTGAGCTGGAAGAGGGAGACTGAGACTGGAGATTGTGAAGAAATTTAGAGTGAGGGTGGTGAGACACTGGCACAGGTTGCCCAGGGAGACTGTGGATGCTTCCTCCCTGGAGCTGTTCAAGACCAGGCTGGATGAGGCCTTGAGCAACCTGATCTAAAGGCAAATGTGCCTGCTCATGGCAGGGGGGTTGGCACTTCCACCTTCCACCACAAACCACTCTCTGAGTGCCCCTAGAGAGCGGAGGGCAGCAGCAGGGAGGACCCAGCAGAACCCCACACAAGCATCACCAGCGATGGCACTGCTGCCCCTCCCCAAGCCAGCAGCCCCCTCCCTCTGCAGGAGGATTGATGGGGCTGTGCCAGTGCCACACTGTCTCACTAAGTGCAGAATGGCAGTTGTAAAAATCCCCATTTGCCAGCGAATCAGAATCCCATTACCGCTCCCGGCGGAGGAATAACGCCGGCCCCCCTGGCGGGATTAAAGGGGCTGAGGACTCAGCCTCTGCACTTTTATGGCCCTCTGCCCCATTTGCTGATCAAACTGACAGATATAAAGCTGCAGGCAAGGAGTATCCTTGGCCCAGGAGCCCCAAGTCAGAAAAAAACCCTCTTTGTAGCACCACAAGTGCCAGTAAACAGGAGCCAGAGCTGGCAGGGAAGGAAGGAGCCCTTCCTGCTTCATGGAGGGGGGGCTGGAGATCAGCACAAAGCCCCTGCTAATGCAGGTCCCCCTAGATCAACTTGTCCAGGATTGCAATATCCAGGTGGATTTTGAAAGTCTCTCTCCAGAGAAGGAGACTCCACAACCTCTCTGGGCAGCCTGCTCCAGGGCTGCAGCACCCTCATGGTAAAGAGGTTCAAGTGAAACCTCCTGGGTTCTAGGCTGTATCCATCCCCCTTGCCCTGTTGCTGCTCACCCCTGAAAAGAGCCCAGCCCCATCCTCATCACCTCCACCCTTCAGGTATTCATCAGCACCGAGAAAATCCCTTCTCAGGCTGCTCTTCTGCAGGCTGCACAGCCCCAGGGCTCTCAACCTCTTCTCACAGAGATGCTCTACTCCCTTAATAACCCTCATGGGCCTCCATTGGACTCCTTCCAGTAGCTCCCTGTCCCTCTTGAACTTGAGTGCCCAGAACTGGATAAATATTCCAGATATGCCCAGTCACAGCAAGGCTGAACATGCACTCAGCACAAGGAAGGGTTGGTTTTGTTTCCCTGCCAAGACACAGACAGGAGCTAGCACTGCACGTGGATGCTCCCAGGGCATGTCTGCTGCCTTTTGGGGTCTTTGTGTACCATGAGGACCTCCCCAGGGAAGAGATGACCATGTAGGGCTAGACATGACAGTCTTGGCAGAGCTCCCTGGCCTGGCAAGCACAGTCTGGCTGGGGAGAATAAATAAATAATGGTGGGCTGCTTGCTCAGCATAGTTGTAAATAGTTCATGAGTTCCAGGAGATTTATTCCCCTCTTCTCGCCTTAACGAGCCCACAGCAGCCATGGAGGGATAGGAAGGTTCATAGTTTACAGCCATGGACTGGCATTTCTCAGGGAGAGAGGGACAGGGAGCCCTGTGCTGCATGGCAGAGGGGAGCAGGACCCATGGGAACAGCAAACACAGACCCAACAGCATCGAATCTGTCGAACCCAGGGGGGTTGTGGAGTCTCCCTCCCTGGAGATATTCAAATCCTGCCTGGATGTGTTCCTGTGTGACCTGCTCTAGGTGACCCTGTTCTGCAGAGGGGTTGGACTGGATGAGCTTTGGAGGTCTCTCTCAGCCCCTGACATTCTGTCATTCTGTGAATCCTCCAGCAGCTGCTGCCTGTGCCCAAAATTAAGAATTATATGTCCCCCAGCCAACAAGCAAGTGCTTTTCCTAACCTTGATGGTGATCCCACTCATCAAAGAATCATTAAGGTTGGAAAAGAGATCAGCAAGTCCAACCATCAGCCTAACACCCCAGGGACAAACACAGCTGAGGAAGGAGCCAACTATTTATGCAAGAATGAGGCACAAAGATGAGGGCCACAAAGATGCTGAGAGGGCTGCAGCAGCTCTGCTGTGAGGACAGGCTGAGAGAGTTGGGGCTCTGCAGCCTGCAGAGGAGAAGGCTTCCAGGAGAGCTTGGAGTGGCCTTGCAGGATCTGAAGGGGGCTGCAGGA
>VWYK01029099.1:6410-16439 GCA_013399775.1 Semnornis frantzii | reverse complement strand
ACTCTCTGTGTATATATATATATATATACAGAGAGAGAGAGAGTGTGTAATATTAGCATGAATTATGTTGCAGCAGCTTGTCTAGGGTTTTTTGGTTTGATTTCTTTCCCATATGGCATGATTCCTTAATGGTCATTTTTAAGTATAAAATCCTTTTGGACTCTGATGCTGATGAATATGGAGGACATCAAAGGCTGGACCACAATACAGAGTACTTCTCTGAAGAATATCCTCACAATTATAGACCTAATTCACTTATGGTAAGTAAGACATTTTCATTCTACTTTCATCTGAGTAACTTAAAATTTTTGAACACCTATGCAGTCTGTTCTAGGAGTGTTTTTGAGGGTGTGTGGGGTGTGTTTAACTTATTTTCTGAAATTAGCCTTTGCATGAATACAGTAGAAAGGACAATGTTATGATTTAATTATGACCTGTAATGTTAAAAGAGAAAAATCACTTAAATTTGCATGTGCTCTTGCAGTGTTTGGCACACAGCATTCCTTGCCAGCAAGCATGAAAACTTTCTAGTATACTTTTGAATTGCCCTTTTTAGAACATGCTGCCTTTTTTTTTTTTAATGTCTGAGAAACTGCACTTCCATATTTGCTTTGTGCTTAAAGCTGCATAGAAATTAAATCTTAGTGTTGCTTCCTTAAAATAATATCCTTAACTCCACAGACACAAATTAGAGGCAATCAAGCATTTTCCAGCTGGCTTTCTCCTCCTCAGTTTACAGAAAAACCTTGCAAAACAGACCAGACCTTCTCTGTTCACATCAAGAATTTCATGAATTTCCAGTCTTAAAATAATATGATAAAGACTCCCAGAAATCACTTCTGATGAAGTGGGAGGCACATCCTTACATATAATTTCTGTTAGCTGAGATGGTGACTAATAAAACCCCCTCTGCCTTAATTATTCATTAAATCATAATCACTCACCAGAATTAACAAATTTCAAATGCCATTCCCCCGTTCTTTATATCTATATGCACATGCATATATCTGTGCATACGTTCACAAGCACAATGGAATAAGATTTTAAAAGGCTCTGAAGGCAGAACTGGCTGAAGTTCTGATGTATTGCTGACTAGGTTTTCTTATCTGAAACAAATAGATGCGAAGGGCTGTGTATGTCTATGTGCAGGCATATTTATACACACAAACACCTGTGAATAAGTTGCACTCGTGGTCTTGACAGGCAATGAAAAGGAGTATCTGCACTGACTTGTGTGGGCCATACCTCTTCCATGACGGAAGGTAGACATCATTGTGATGGTTTGGGAGTTCCCCGCCCCCACCCCACTTTAAAATGACCCAGACTAGACCTCAGCCGGAGCTGGAAGTTAAGAGATGAAGCTCTATTTACAGCTCAGCACAATATACAAGCAAATATATACAGTATATACAGGAATATTTACAGAAATATACAAGTGTAAGGTAATACAGACACACAACATCCCTCCCAGAAGTCAGAGACCCCAGGAGGGGCTCCCAACCACCCTTCCACCTTCTCCCCACCCCACACCTTACCCCCAGGTTTGGCTTACGCGCAAGGAGTATCGGCTGGGGAGGATTAGAAGAAAAGTGGTTAGTGAAGTTATTCAACAGAGAGGAGAAGCCAGAGCTGCTAGAGAGCCCAAGAAGCCGTGCCAGAGGAGCTGCTAGCCCAAGACCCAAACAGCCAGCAAGTGCCTCGTGACCCAGACTGCCCGCTCGAGAGACTCTTATCTTTTTGTAAACGTTCACAGCAAGCCTATGAGTGAAGCAGACATCACCATTGTTTTCCTTCACAGCCTATAGTACCATTTTCTCTACTAAAAATATTCCAATTAGCTCAAACCAGCACAATCATTTTCTAGTGTCATGTCTTAATCTCTCTCATGAGATCTAAATTCCTGAGAGTTATTGCCACATTTAATCTCTCAGACTCATCTTCACTCTGTCATTGCATTCAGGGTATTGACATCTCGATGGCTTGTTTTAAAATAGTTTCAATACATGAAAAACAGCCTTGTGCTTTCATTGTGCTTAATATAAAGGATCTTGGGAATGGTTTTTTTGTTGTTTTTTAAAGTATCTGTGTGACAGGGCCCCTATAGTATCTATGCTCACCTGCACCTAAAGAAACTAAGACTCTAAGATTTAGGAAGGAACCTTCATTTAGGAAGGTTATGTAGCAAATTCATGCCTCCAGAACGCTTCCTTCATGTATCCAACTCATATTTTGCACTGATGATGGGAATGCATCTTACTTATCTACAACTAACTTAACTTTTCTAAGCCAATTAGCTGTAATTTGGAATGTACGTTTGACATTTAGTCTTAGCTAGTGAGTGCAAATCATTCCAGACCAAAAAAAAAAACGTAGCAAAGTGTGAAGATGAAATTTTCTAGGAGCACGCGGAACACAAGGCATGTGGCAAGAAAGCAGTGAATGCACTACTACAGCATACAGTGTGGCATGACAATGGCACTTCTGGGTTTCCTTCTGACCCAGTAACATGGGTCACATTAACTTTGTCTTATGTCCTTCAGCAATCCAATTCACAGACCACCTCCAGCCAAAACCCTAGAGGATGCCACAAGCGCTACATAGAGGTAAAACGCTAGTACGAAGGACACCACCAAGTACAAGTAAATAGGGGGGGGAAGTCTGGAAAACTTCACTAAATTCAGCAAGATAAAACTCCAAGTAAGAAAGAACAATAGTTAAAGGAAAAACCTCCAGCTACTATTTCACAATGAAACAGTGATTTTTCATTTTTAATAGCAATTTACATCCCAGTTCTTGGGTAATCAGTCAGCTTTGCGAGTTGCTTCAGTCTTACTTGCAGTTTCTAAAATCCAAGTAGGCTTTCAAATTTCTTTTCAGAAATAAACCAAATAAACTCATAATGGTGCCTTTCCTGCTATTTTGATAATCTTTGTCTCTTGACATAATGGATGAGACTTAAGCTTCTTGTTTCAAAAAAAAATGTAGGCCCTCTTCTACCACAAAATTCAAAGAATTCTATTTTCTTAATGTAAGATGCACCTTCTTTAAGGTGGGAAGTAAACATTGTCAGCAAAACATGTCCAAGGGCTACGACAAAATGAAATCACAGGCAATAATTCTGCTGCTCAAGTGAAGCTTAAATAGTGCACAAGTGTCTTAGAAAAATAGAAGATTAGATGTGACAGGATTCATTCTAGAAACATCACCTAATAAAAGAAATATTCAAAGTGACATTGCAAAATGAGAAGAAGGGAGATATGGAATTCCTGGAGCAAAGAACCTTGGATGAAGAGGAAGCTTTATAAGCACTGCTAGGCATCTCACTGTAAAATTTTGTTGTTGGACAGATGGTGATTCAGGTTTGTTTAGTAATGCTGTAGAGGAACAGAGTTCAAAATTCAAAAAACATACCTGGAAAGCTCAATAGAAACATGCCCTAAAAAATACCCTCTGTGATATGACTGATTTAAGCAATTAGAATAGTCTGATTTTTCCATTTCACTGTTTGCTTTGTTCTGAATTTTTAACAAGTAAACATCTATGTGTGTCTCTATATATGCACAGGCATATATACACATATGTATATATGTACATTACTCTTCACATAATCAGACATCTAATAACAAGCTATTAACCATCTCATCATTGTGATAATAGACTCTTTTACCACAGTTTTATTCCTTTATTCTCCTACAAGTATTTTTTTTCGGAGGTATGCGCTCTTTTTAATGCTTCTCTAAACTTTTAGTTCTGGTTATGTCTTATCATCTCTTTGTAAGATGTAAATTAAGTGCCATGCACACACTTCAACTCCTGTCAGGTCCTTGTGTCCCTTTATAGAATCATAGAATATTAAGGTAGGAAGGGACCTCAAAGATCATCTAGTTCCAACCTCCTGCCGTAGGCAGGGACACCTCCCACTAGTAGAGGTCAGGACTTTATGTATGAAGTCATTTGTTGATACTTGGTTCTTGCAGCTAGAGGTAAACTTAAGAGTGAGGAGGGGAAGAAAAAACATCTTTTTAGTAGCACTCATCATTGAAAAAGTTTTGTCAGTCTTTTCTAAAGCTTCTGACTTGATTAAACTCTACCATAAAATGGAACCAGATAATCAACACGTGTCCTAGTAACCTGAATATTTTTTTCATTGTAAGATGTAAATTAAATGCCATGCACACATTTCAACTCCTGTCAGGTCCTCATTCCCCTTTATCTATGAAGTCATTTATTGATACTTGGTTGTTGCAGCTGGAGGTAAACTTAAGAGTGAGGAGAGGGAAGAAAAAAAATATTTTTAGTAGCACTCATCATTCAGAATGCTTTGTCAGTCTGTTCTAAGGCCTGTGACTTGATTAAACTCTACCATAAAATGGAACTAGATAAACAACATGTGTCTTAAGAATCTGAATATTTTCATACCATGTGGAAAGTTAGGATTTATTAGAAAAAACAGTGGGGTTTACATTTTGATACTTCATGCACCAACAGAACTGAGTAATAAGCAGGCTACAGGGACTATTGCAGACGTTTTATCTTTGTCTCATCATATCAATGGCAAAGTAGTATGCAGTTTATTAAGAAAGAATTGTTTAACCTGCTTCAGTTTTTATAGATTTAATTTCTCTTACACTTCCTTCCAATTAAGTTTTGGTTTTGATTTGGAGTTCTTTGTTTTGTTTTGTTTTTCTAAAAGAATATGTCAAAGTATTCCTTTCCCTCAGTCCTCAGTACTATTGTTTTGGGGTTTTTTTCTCTATTTTTGGCATCTACTGATAGAATCTTTTCATATTAAATTAAAATGAAATTACATAGTCTGCTGCTAGATTGGGGTTTTAACCTTGACCTTAATGTGGACTACTCATTGCCAAAGTGCAACTCCCACTTCCTTGAGTCTATTGGCAAATTAAAATACTGAAATGATCTAAAGCTCTTAGTGACCTTAGCTTTGAAATGACTCATTTGAATAGCATCCCTGATAAGGATTTAGGTATTGAATTTTAAGGGAATGATGTAATCTTTCAATGTTTTCTAACCTGGCATGCACAGGTATACAAATTATATGAAAGAATGTAGTTAGAAGATTAACTGTTAACTATGGTGATCAGGAAGACTTTAATACCAACAAGATCTTTTTTACCTCTTAATTGTTAAGCCTTATAAATTCATTTGCTAATATTTATTGCTCAGTAGATTTGTAACCACAAGCAAATGTAATGGTTCCAAAGTTACTCCATTAGTGACTTGGTTTTGTCTTATCTTACTTCTTAGTCTACTTGCTTGTGTTTAGCAGGATTGAGATTTTTTGGTCTTTTAAAAGTACCCTTTCTTAATCTGAACAAAGAGTGTAAAATATCAAAGAGGGAAAATTTTGAGATACAGCCTGTGCAGTTGTCCTAGTTTGAGCTAAACCAGCCCTAACCCTCAACAGCAGTATATGAAGCAATTTAGTCTGAGAAATTTTCTGCATACTCATGTTGAACTGCTGTAAATTGAAAATAAAATAAAATAGGAAGGCAGAAGTTCACAGTATTTTAAGCATCTTCTTTGTCATATGCAATATCTAGCAAAATGAAAATCAAGATGTCTGAGATTTTGTTTAATGAATTTCAGTCAGAAAGCAAAAGCTATCAGATATTTTATTCATTGATGGTTAATTATATCCTCAGAATAGTGTCAGTGTCTGACAGTTAGTAGTGATACAGAGACATGAGATTGTGTAAAGCCTTCAATTAAAACTTTGGGATAATGTTGGCACAGACACTTGTGACATTGCCTTCTGCATCTACCAGCTGCAATGTGCACGATGAAATATTTTTCTGCAGTGCCTGATCTAGCTGTGAGTTGTAGTAATTCTCCCATCTGTTGCAAAGTGACCTTGAAATGATTTCTAGGGCTTGGTGTTTTCCAACCCTGAAAGCGGGATGAGGAGTAGTTCACTGCAGGCCCAGCCAATTTTACTTGTGCTTGCACCTGGTGCAGATTCTAGTCTGACAGATCTGAAAGCAGCAGTTGTCATTCACTGAACTTCTTGCTTGTTGTTTTTTAGATACATTTGGGGATTGCCATGTATTGTATTCCCCTACTAAAACCTGTAAATTCATATTTCTGCTTATAGCTGCTTGTTGTTTACAAGTGCTCAGTGTATTTTGTATTCTTATGTTCATTACAGTTTTTTCTTATCTCATTTATTGAAAATATCTGGATATTTCAAACAGACAAACAAAACCCTCACAAAAATGTGTAAGCTGTAAGCATTTGTGTGGCCAAAAAGCACCTTAGGTTCCTGGCAAGCAGTGGTACCATCAGTTGTTTTCTCACTTCTTGAGAGCGCCAAAGTGAGTGGACTGCAATCTTCATAGAATAGCATAGATGGTGGGGAACAAGCTGGTTGTAACACATGGGGGTTTGCCTCTGTAGTAGAATGGCTGTACTTTTTCAGTGCCAGAAGCCTTTGATCTTTATGGAGTTTGCCTTGTTTCATACAGTCTAAGTGCTTCATAGTTTAAATGGATGTGCAGTATAAAAAGGTCAGAGATAATAGCATTGGTTTTTTTAATGTATTTGACTTAGAAACAACATTCCTATCCTCCATCATCTTCTCTGTTAGCAGTTCTGCCTGTGAAGTCGACTGCAATTACTGTGTATCATTCCTGCTGAATCCTTCATTGAGGATAATGGAAGTTCTTTACAGTGAGGGTGGTGAGACACTGGCGCAGGTTGCCCAGGGAGGTTGTGGCTGCTCCCTTCCTGGAGGTGGTTCAAGGCCAGATTGGACAAGGCCTTGAGTGACCTGTACTAGTGGGAGGTGTCCCTGCCTATGGCAGGGGGTTGGAACTAGATGATCCTTGAGGTCCCTTCCAACCTTACCATTCTATGATAAAAAGATTCTCAATGGTAGTTTGACTGAAGATTTGAATGTTAACTTTGTTATAAACTTACATTTACAAATCGGTCATCGTAACTCTGTCCCAAACAGATCTGGGGTTTTCCCCTGCACTCTGCCATCAGTAAAGTCCTTGTGAGCCTCATGTGTTTATACATAGTCTTCATGGTTTGTGCAGATTGTGTGACACCTCAGGAACTAAAGTAGTAAACAATTGGTGTAGAAAGAAGAGGGACGATGCACTGAGATATTTAAAGCCATGAATAACCTGATCTGTCCTTACAGCTGATCCTTCTTTCAGCAGAGAGTTTGTGCCACGTGAAGCCCTTAACAATATGACTGAGTCTGGTAGAAAAAGAAGAGCTGGAAAGGGTGTTTAAGATGAACACAGAAAACTTGAAATAGAGAAGTTCAGAGGATGATTTGAATGGCAGTCAAGATATTGGTTAGCTATGAGTCTGTTCTCTTTAGTATTATGTACTTCAGATTTTCACTATTGTCCACATTCATCAAGTGAGCCTCATGAAATCATGAAGGAGATATGAATGGGTAAAACTTGTGATCAGAAAGAAGCAGGTTAGAAGAAGGGTGACAAAGCTGGTGAGGGGCCTGGAGCACAGCCCTATGAGGAGAGGCTGAGGGAGCTGGGTTGGTTTAGTCTGAAGAAGAGGAGGCTCAGGGCAAACCTCATTGCTGTCTACAACTACCTGAAAGGAGGTTGTAGCCAGGTGGGGTTGGTCTCTTCTCCCAGGCAGCCAGCAACAGAACAAGGGGACACAGTCTCAAGTTGTGCCAGGGGAGGTCTAGGCTGGATATTAGGAGGAAGTTCTTCCCAGAGAGAGTGATTGGCATTGGAATGGGCTGCCCAGGGAGCTGGCAGAGTCACTGACCCTGGAGGTGTTCAAGAAAAGCCTGGATGGGGCACTTAGTGCCATGGCCTAGTCAATTGGCTAGGGCTGGGTGATAAGTTGGACTGGGTGATCTTGGAGGTCTCTTCCAACCTGGGTGATTCTAAGAAAGATGAATATAATTGAATCTGGTAATTGGAAGTATATAACTCAGCAACGGCATATGAAAGAGAAAAATAAAGATAAGAATAAACTTCTGAGGCCCTTCTAGGGTACAGAAAAAAGTCAAAAATTACCTATCTCTGATAATATGTGTTACTGATTAATACCAAAGTTCTCTATGATGTTTTTTATCAGGACACCTTTATATACTTTGGCTATACTCATATGATACGTATCTTAAATAGATATCTCAGGCCATGCACTATAAATATATTTAAACTATCTAGAGATAATGAAGAGTGGCAAGAAGGTGACTCTACAAGTATACTATTAGGAAAAGCAGCTTAAAACAGGGAAGCCCTTTGAGAAAGGGACAAGTCAAAGCTATGATTTGCACTATGGAGAATACAGGTATTCAGTGCTTTCTTTTCCCTCAGGTTCCAAGGGCAAAGCCTTTTGTGTGACAGTAACCTATCCAAAAGAAAGCAGCAGTGGCAGAGGTTAGGAGCATCTTAAAGACACTAACCATACATGGAGTACACCCAGAGTTCTGGAGAGATTTTAGTGATGTGATTGCAAGGCCGCTGACCACCATCTGTGAAAAATCAGTGCTTGGGATATTTCTGACTACCAAACAAAGGCTGTGTGTAGTAAAAGCAAAAAGGAAAGCAGAGGAATCTGGATGCCAGTTATCCTCTCCCCTCAATCCCATGAGAAGTCAAGGACCACCTCATCTGTACCCAGACAACCAGGGTGTATTAGCTGAGTCAATCAGAAAACCAACGTGGGTTTAGCAAAGGCAAAACATACCTGAAGAGCCGAATTGCTTTCTGTGCTGAAATGACTTTAAATATGTGCTAGAGGTTGCTACAATCAATGCAACAAGACTTGCAGTTTTGTCTGATACCACGTCCTTACCTAGGAGCTGAGGAAATACAGGCTGGAAAAGATTGTTAGGTGTGTTTAAAAGCTCCCTGGGCTGCGGGAGTTGTAGTAATCAAAGGCAGTGTCCACCTGTCGGCTGCTGTCATGGAGTGTCCCAGGAATTGCTCCTGAGGCTGATACTGTTTCAAGTCAGCGGCAGTGACTGGAGTGAGATACAGTGTACCCTCAGTGGATTTATAGGTGACACTGAATTAGAGTGAATGGTAGATAAATTGAATGTTACAGATCCAATCCAGGTGCATCCTGATAAATTTGAGGATGTAGTGAACAGGAACTTCATAAAACCTAATGAAGAAAAATTCTGCAGAGGAATCCCATGCATCAGTAAAGATTAGAAACTGACATGTTATGTAGCTGCCTGACTTAAAGGGACTGGTGTTATGCTGGATGCTAGGTTGGCTTAAATGGAGTTTGTTACAGATGCAGATCAAAACATTTCAGAACAGGGACCTTCATTTCAGTGTCTTGATTTTTTTTGTGGGGTTTTTGTTTTTGTTTTTGTTTTTTTTTTCTTATTACATCTTTTTTATTAACTCATTGATCAAGCTTAACAGACATATTTTTAGATCCCTGGCTGGAAGCAGTTGTCTTTCTGTGCTTTGTGTTTGGAGTACCAATCTGTGAACAAAGGTATTTGCTGTCCTTCACTCTAGGAAAATCTGCATTACATTTAACAGTTTTTTTTGACTTTTCAGTCATCACAGGGACCCACACTAAATAAAATGGGACTGTTCTGGCACCACTTTCACCTACATTCCCCCCTCCTCTGACCTGGTTGTCCCTAATTTCCATTGAAAGGGCTCAGGGAGTAAATGTAACTTCAAGGCACCCTCCATCCCCTGCTGTCTCCCNTTTGTTTTTGTTTTTGTTTTTTAATTATTATAATTTGGACTATAGAATAGAAGCATGTTTGATTCAGTGTCTAGGAATGTGAGCCTTTTATTGCATGACATTGCTCATGTATTTCTGTAATATGTATTGTATGTATGTGTTTTGATACAAATGAGAACAGGGAGTTAATATACATGCAGAATCTTAATCTAAATAGAGATATCAATTCAAATAGGTCTAATGTTACTATTTAATCATCTTTTAGCTAAGAATTATCTATATTTTTATGTATCTGAAAGTATCTGGACTCAAGCATACAATAAAGATGCTTGTATTTCATTCAATTTAGCCTGTCAGGGG
>VWYK01029096.1:17269-31012 GCA_013399775.1 Semnornis frantzii | reverse complement strand
AGATCCAAGTATGTTACCAAGGGATTAAGTATCTGCATACACGTCTGAGATGGTTGAACTACTAACTGCTATTTTTACTACAATCATCCATTTTGCACATACCCTGCTTCTTATCTTGTGCTTTCCTCTCTCTTGTTTTTTTACTCTTCCAGTTCTTAGTCTCCTCGTTTTAATTCCTTTTTTTCTTTTTTCTTCTCTTTTCTTTTTTTCTTTTTTCTTTCTTTTATTTTCTTTTTCTTTTCCTCTCTTTCCTTCTCCTTTTTTTCTTTTCTTTTCCTTCTTTTCTTTTCTTTTCTTTTCTTTTCTTTTCTTTTCTTTTCTCTTTTCTTTTCTTTTCTTTTCTTTTCTTTTCTTTTCTTTTCTTTTCTTTTCTTTTCTTTTCTTTTCTTTTCTTTTCTTTTCTTTTCTTTTCTTTTCTTTTCTTTTCTTTTTTCTTTTCTCTTTTCCTTTCCTTTTCTTTTTTTCCCCCTTATCTCCCTACCTTGTCCATTCACTCTATCAATCAAAGTGCATCAATACAGAAAGCTCTAAGCCACTCCCTTTAAACAATTTCCTTTCTCTCAACCTGTTATCCTTTGGGCATCTTTACTACCTTGAATTGAAGAAATAGGTAATATTAATAAAAAGTAGGAAATTAACAAAAAGGGAAAATACCAGGACTTGTTTATTCATGACAATACTTCAGTGACTCTTTTCCCTGGGATCCATCAAGAGTGCCTCTGCAAATTCCTGTCCCTGAAGGATTAAGACAGTGTGATCCAGATGATGCTGAATATGATGCTGAAAACAAAATGTACAATGACATTTCTCATTCTAACAGATGGCATTTTTATTTTCCTTTTAGAGTTATTTTTTCTTTCAAGTATACATTTTTATACCAGAAAATTAATGAACAACATATTTTTTTAGAATTATGATTTTCTGTTAAAAAAAAAAGAAAAAAAAAAGAAAAAGAAAAAAGTAAAGCAATTAGCTTTTTCTTTTGTGATTGATATATTTTATACAGCTACCCAGACCTCTCCTGGACTGTCTGCTTGCTCTTAGGAAGGACAATGACTCTCTGAAGTTACCATTTCTCATTCATTTCACTGATTGTCATTCTTAGGGAGAAGGGAAATTAAGTGATTAAACAGGAAGAAGACTGAGCTGTCACTGGCAAATTAGTATCTTCAAATGAACTTTAAACAAAGGATACATAAAATCTAAGCTATGTTGATGAAAACAAGCAGTTTCTCCATAATAAATTCGTAAATCAAGCCATTGATCTATCAGTTATTATGACAGTCTCATGTCTCAGAAAAACTTGCTGTGATTCCAAGCAACATCCATGAAATGATGAATACATATGGTAGCAGATCAAGATGGTAATGCATAACTGAGTACTTAGAAGGCTTTAAAAAGCCTCTTTTTATCAGGTAATTTTTAATATAAGCAGCTTCTAAATGCAAGAGGTTTATCAGTCACTGTTAATTAAACTTGTACTTTGTCAACATACAATAATCCATTTATTATAGTAAAAGCCACTACATTTCAAACCACTCACAAATTGTGAGCCATAATTGCTAGGATTATTTTATTTCCAAGTGCAACCAGTAAAGCCACCTTAAGATTCAACAATAGTGAGATAATTTTGGAGTGCAGCCATAGCTCTATCTCACAGTCCATTGGCTTTAGTATTGGCAGCAGAGAAGCTGTAATTTTTCATTTCCTAGTTAGATTTAGCCATTAATTTAACTGTTGTATTATATTGGTGGGCCCAGAACAACCCTATTTGTTTGGTCCTTTTCTTCCTCTCATCGTTTTTACTAAATACTGAATGATAAATGGAGTACATGAGAGAAAAAAACAGGAGGATCTGGATATACAAAAAGACCAAGACACTTCCACACTGGTCATGTAGCTACCTAACTTTTAAGCACCTGACTTCCAAATTGCAACCTGTGATGTTTTAAAAGGTATTTTCTGGTAGCAGTGTGGAAATACAGCATCCTGGGAGGGATTAACTGTATCTAACACACTCAAATAGCTAACAGGGAATGCTGGAGTGATGAGAGTGCCATAAATCTCATCTCCCTCTAAGGCTCGGATGTCTTGCTCTGGGTTGCCAGCATGAGTCAGGAATTAGAGGACCAACATCCTCCGTGATTTAGGGAGCTGGCAGATGGGCTCAGGGCGCCAAGCTGAAACCGTGCACAAAGTTAATGCTCTACGCTTGCTCTACTCTATTAGGGGCTGCCACTCACTAAGCAGAGCCCCATTGTCAGGCTGGGTGAATGTATCAGGACCAGTTCAATAGCAAGTCAAACAGATTAGTTTAAATCACCTTTAATGCTGGTTTGGGCTAACCTGGCTGACTATGGATTGACAGCGAGTAAGAATGTCTGCTTTGGAGGCAGTAATCACTTACAGGGGAAAAGTAACAACACAAAAAGGCAGTGGAGTAGTTACTTCTGAAATTTTTGCTAAAGGAGGCCCCAAAATAGTCCTCTAATAGTGGATTTATGCACCCAAGTCATTCTTTTCAACAAAGTGAGCAACAGTCATTCCTGTAAAAGAAACCATAATGTGAGGAAGCAATATGAGTCACTTTTACACACTACTGAGAAAAGGAGGAAGATGTTCCACACTGTTCTCCATGTCAAAGGGTTCCAGCATGCATCATCTGCACATTTCTGTAATGCACCAACCACCTGCTCTTGGCCAGAAGCACTCTGAACTCCACAACCCTATGGAAAGCATCTCTATTTTAAAACCAACCGGAACCAAAGAGGGGCAGAATAATTTGTAATCTGAGGCTAATGGCTACTTACAAGCAAGAAAGAGGAGTCTAGGTGCTGATCCCTCTTCTGATGATCGTATTTACATGGAAGATTTTGCCCAATGGCAGTTCAAACCATACTATACATTAACAACTGGACCAAGATCTCTGCCGACCCAGGGAACTGCCTCAGTGACTGAACTACAGACATACTTTGTCTGTTCAGCCCAAGAACCTGGAGGGATTTTTTTTGAAGAACGACAGAGATATAACTGGAATGGACAATGCCCTTCATGTGAATACCTAGGGGACTTTAATGGGAAATGAAAGGTATGAATTTGATCTCCCTGTGGCTACAAAGAGCCCATAGTTTTAGCCTTGTAAGCCTGGATGAGTGCTCTATCTACTGAAACATTGCATACATTTCAGAAGTCCCAATTCAGCCATTATATTCTGCGTGGGCATCACATCGACCACACTCTAGCTGAGCAGGACTGCTAAAGAGATGTAGACAAAGCATCACTTTTCTCAAGGATGCCAAAGACTTGTGGGTTTGAGATGGTCTATGTCACTGGAGAAAGCATACTTCAGGAACACAGGGACATTACTGGAAAAGTAACTATGAATCCATTCACCTTGGGCTTGGGATTTTAAACTCCGCTTCTATGCACCTACAGTCCAGCATTTCATAGAGTCTTCACTTCCAGCAACTGAATGCTTTAGAAATGCTTGGGTTTATTTTTTTAAAACAGTTTTAGTTGTGTTTTAATGCCCCTCTCCGAACACACACACACCCCCCCCACACCCCCCAACCAGTTGTATTTGTGAATGCAAGCATTTGTGAATAGATGTCAATGTCTTAGTTACAACACAGACTTTAAAATGGGGGAAACCTGCCATCAAGTCTGGCAACTGAACAGCTGTTTTTGGAGCTGTTTCTTAAATAACTCCCGCAAATATTGGTAGTGTTCCATTTTTAGGATGAAAATACATCTAAATTAAAATTTACCCAAGAATGAGTAAACAGATTTTGGGTAGTACTAAATCAATGTCAGAACCTACTAATAGAGCGCGAAGAATTTAAAATTCTTGAGGAGTTTGTCTCGGTACAAGAACTAAAACAATAAGAAGTATTTGCCTGGCTTTTTAGAACTACCCTAGCAAGACAGCACCGATAGCAATGGATGCGCACAATGCGGTGGCCACAAACCTTCCTGGAAATCCAGGAGGAACGTGTCTGGAAATGCGAAATGCAGACCTGAATGAAAGATCTATAAACTTCCATCCTGTACTCAGAGGAAAGCATCTCATAATGACTTCTCAGTCATGTTGTCATTTTTCCCTGCTGTGCATCTGGGACAAGAATCTCATTCTCAAATCATTCCAAAGTGCATTAGTCAACAAGAGAATGGTACTTACACCACAAGAGCCAAGATTCCACCTCTGAAGCTACCAGCAACGGATCTGTTAACTGTCCCTGACACACGGTCCCTTGGTTTCATATAAAACTTCAGCTTATATTAATTCTGAGATTTGCTAAAACTGAAAAACATGAGAGGAGTTTCTCCTGAGACTTCAAGACAGAATGAGCGACTCTTGCTGCAGATAAGCAAATCTTTCTTCTACGTGAGCAAGTACCAGAAGGCTAATTAATCCTTAAGCATAATCATAACTCAGCCAACCAAAAAAGCAAGGTCAAACAATGAGTTTGTAATCACTGAAAATTGTACAGGATTATGTAACATGCTGCCATTGCCTTCAGGCTTTTCATTTGTTGATTGCAAAAGCACAGGTGAGGTGTCCTACAAATCAGTAAAGCCTGTGCCAACAGAAGAACCTACATTCTTAAACCTACACATTGCAAACCCAAATGCGTCTCGTTTGTTGGTTATTGACACTTCCCCATTACAAGTTAGAGATCTTACCAACTGTTACTGTCACAGGAGAAGAAAAAACGAACGCAAAGGCAAAAGGAGGGAAAATAACAATACGGTATGATTCAAAATGAAACACCATCACTACCACTAATTGCTCTCTGAATCTGAATTGGTAGAACTATAAGATTATCAACAGGACTCGGTACAGGTAGAACAACAAAACCTAATTATTTCTCACAAAGCAGGCCATTCCATTCAAAACAGAGGAGAGCTACGGGCAGTAAAACCTGTGTCATTAACAATTAGTCTTCTGCACACACGATTAAGCTCACAGAGATAAAGACGCCTCTGGATTTAATGATGAATCCCATATTTCTGACTGAGTTCAATATTTCCTACTAATTATGCTGAAAGACCTTGTGGTACTTGAATGTATTTAGGTGACAAAATATGATGCTGTCTCTAGAGATTCACTATTAGCACTTAAAATTTATTATAAGGTGCTAAACCACCCTGTGAATTATTATTGCCATTTAGGGTTATTTCTTTTTTTTTTGTTTGGTTGGTTGGTTCTTAAGTCAATCTGAAGACAAACTTGAGGACAAAGTTTTGTGAGCCGTTTGTTATTTAGAAGCCCTTAATTGCGAGCTGTATGCAGATGTTACCCTAAAACAAATTCAGCAGAACCATGTTACCTTGAGACAAGAGAACCAAATGCTTCCAGAGGATGGATTGAGTAGAATCATAGAACGGTTTGTAGTGGAAGGGACCTCAAAGATCATCTAGTTCAAATCCCCCTGACATGGGCAGGGACACCTCCCACTAGACCAGGCTGCTCAAGGCCACATCCTGTCCATGAATACATCCAGACAGGGAGCACCCACAGCCTCCCCAGGTAACCTGTCTCAGTGTCTCACCATTCTCACTCTAAAGAATTTCTTCCTAATAACCAGTCTAAATCTGCCCTCTTCCAGCCTAAAGCCATTCACCCATCTTCTATATGTACAAGCCCTTGTAAAAAGTCCCTCCCCAGATTTCTTGTATGCCTCCTTGGACCAGCTCTAGCAAAACCAAGAACAAGTCAGCTTATACTTCATATATAAGATGATGAGAAAACAGGAAAAAACAAATTGAATCTTTAAGTAAATAACATTCTAATGGCAACAAAATGTTAAATATTACCATTATATAGAATCATAGAGTGATCTGGGTTGAAAGGGACCTCCAAAGGTCATCTAGTCCAACCCACTCCACAGTCAGCAGGGGCATCCTCAACTACAGCAGTTTTCCCAGAGCCCTGTTGAGCCTCACCTTGATTATCTTCAGGGAGGAGGCCTCAACCACCTCCCTAGGAAACCTGTTCCAGTGCTCCACTACCCTTATGGTAAAGAACTCATTCCTAACATCCAATATAGAGTACTGGCCACAGAAAAGTTAATTACCCAACCTGCCATGGATGCTTATCTTCCATTCTGTCACTTGGATTGCAATATATATTACTTCCTTTTCCTCTTAGAAAGGAAAAAAAAAACCAAGTTCTTTCTCTTAGAATAAAACAAAGAACCTCCATAACTGAATGAATAAGCTAATGAGAACTACAGGGGGGAGGGGGTGGGGGAAATTTTAGTCAGCAAAAAAAATATTTCTAATATTTGACTGACACTAATGAAAATGTTTCTCAGATCCACTGTACCTTAAGACTTTTCAATTAAGTCAGTCATATATACTCTACAGATTAATATGCACTTGCCAATATGGTTTTGTTTCCTGGCATAAAAAGCATAGCCCCATACAGTGTGCTCTGGGTCTGGGACTTCTCTTGAGAAGTACACAAATATCTATCCAGAACTGACTGGATGGATCACAGGATCACAGGATGTTAGGGGTTGGAAGGGACCTCCAGAGATCATCCAGTCCAATCCCCCTGCCAAAGCAGGACCATAATCTAGTGCAGGTCACACAGGAATGCATCCAGACAGGTTATGAAAGTCTCCAGAGAAGGAGACTCCACAACCTCTCTGGGAAGCCTGTTCCGGTGCTCTGGGACCCTTATAGTAAAGAAGTTCTTCCTCATGTTGAGGTGGAATTTCCTGTGCTGTAGTTTATATCCATTGCCCCATCTCTTGTCACAGGGTGCAGCTGAGTAGAGCCTGTCCCCTCCCTCTTGACCCCCAGCCCTCAAATATTTATAAACATTGATTCAATCCCCTCTAAGTCTTCTGTTCACCAGACCACAAAACCCCAGGTCCCTCAGCCTCCCCTCAGTGGCAGTGCTCCAGCCCCCTTAATTGTCTCTGCAGCCCTCCACTGGACTCTTTAAAGTAGATCCCTGCCCCTCCTAAACTGGGGAGCCCAAAACTGAACACAGTATTCCAGGCGAGGCCTCACCAGGGCAGATGTGTGCATATACTACACAGGCACACATATCCAGCCATGTATACACAGCCCAAATAAGGTCTCTCTGTTAATGCTGCTCAGAAGTCTCATTCTCACTTGTGGCTGGCTCTGGTTTCTAACTTGCTGCAGCCGACGAATGTGTTCACAACAGATTGCTTCACGGAGCGCCGTGTGGGAGAGAAAACAGGCACAGCGCCACTCAAACAGCACCTACAGGGCAGGATTATTTCTCCCAGCCTCACAAAATTTGACGCTCTCCAACTGCAAGTAAAACCAGAAACATGAACAATTTAATCAACACAAATCACTGTGTTTGGGGAATATAAGTCCCTCTGTACTCCCCATTCAAAACTGTTGCAAAGAAACAGATTTGGGTAATTCTGCTTAGACAAAAGTGAATTTTAACGGCTAGATAAATTGTGGTGGCTCCTTCTTATCACAAATTAAAGTGTAAAGTTAGTCATGTGTGAACAATGAATTGAAGGCTTCGAGGAGACCTCGTAGTAGCCTTCCAGTATCTGAAGGGGACTACAGGAAGGCTGGAGAGGGACTATTGACAAAGTCTTGCAATGACAGGACAAGAGGCAATGGGTTTGAACAGGCAGGGGGGAGATTGAAACTGGATGTTACGAGGAAGTTGTTTGCAGTGAGGGTGATCAAACACTGGCACAGGTTGCCCAGGGAGGTTGGGGAGCACAGAAGCACCCAACGTAATCTTTGATCACATTGGGTGCTTCTGTGCTCCACGACCTCCCTGGAGGTGTTCAAGGCCAGGCTGGTCAAGGCCGTGAGTAAACCTGTACTAGTGGGAGGGGTCCCTGCCTATGGCAGGGGGTTGGAACTGGACGAGCTTTGAGGTCCCTCCCAACCTAAACCATTCTATGATTTTATTATTGACCCAGTAGTGATAGTACACGGGGACCTTATAGCTGCCTCCCCGTACTTGAAGGGATCCTACAGGAAGGCTGGAAAAGGACCTTTCATAAGAGGGTTTATGACAAGACAAGAGGGAATGGTTTTAAGCTGAGGGAGGGTAGGTTAGGAAGAAATGCTTCAGTACAAGGGGGATGAGCCTCTGGCATAGGCTACCCAGGAAGGTTGTGGATGCCTCCTCCCTGGGGCTGTTTAAGGCCAGATTGGATGAGGCCTTGAGCAGTCAAGTCTAGCTGAGAAGTATCCTTACCCAAGGAGGGGGAGGTTGGAGTGGATGTTGTCTTGGGGTCTGGGATGATGTCTTGGGGTCTGGGTTGATGAAAAGCTCAACGTGAGCCTGCACTGTGAGTGCAGCCCAGACAGCAACTGTATGCTGGGCTGCAGCAAGAGAAGTGTGGCCAGCAGGGCAAGGGAGGGGATTCTCTCCCTTTACTCTCTCTCCTCAGACCCTGTCTGGAGTACTGTGTGCAGTTCTGGAGTCCCCAGCACAGGAAGGGCATGGAAGTGTTGGAGCGGGTCCAGAGGAGGCCATGAAGATGCTGAGAGGGCTGTGGTAGCTGTGTTCTGAGGACAGGCTGAGAGAGTTTGGGTTCTGCAGCCTGGAGAAGAGAAGGCTTCCAGATAACCTTAGAGTAGCCTTCCAGTATCTGAAGGGGGCTATAGGAAGGCTGGGGGGGGGACTATTGACAAAGTCTTGCAATGACAGGACAAGGGGCAATGGGTTTAAACTGGCAGAGGGTAGATTCAAGCTGAGTATTAGGAGGAAATTCTTTGCAGTGAGGGTGGTGAGGCACTGGCACAGGTTGCCCAGGGAGGTTGTGGTTGCTCCCTCCCTGGAGGTGTTCAAGGCCAGGTCAGACGAGGCCTTGAGTGACCTGTGCTAGTGGGAGGTGTCCCTGCCTATGGCAGGGGGTTGGAACTAGGTGATCCTTGAGGTCCCTTCCAACCTTACCATTCTATGATTCTATGATTCTATGTCTAAGGTCCCTTCTAACCTAAGCTGGTCTATGATTCTGTGGCTCTATGATACATTCCAACTACAAAAGCTGTGCTATTTCATGAAGCAACTGGTACTGACCACAGCAAGAGACAGCACGTTCTTCTATAGGTCTCATGGGCACACTCCTTAAGCATCATGAATTCACCTTTGAAAATCTGTCTATGATCATTGGAGCTACTGGGTACTAGCAGCAGAATGGGCATCTGCCAATGTGCCCAATATGCACAAACAACAGTTTTTCTCTGTTTTACAAGAGCATCTTTTCTGCGGCTCAGGAGCTCATTCGAGGTTGTAATCCACTTTATGCTTCCATTGAGACAAGTATTTAAGCTTGTTCTTTTTCTCAGAAATGCCATTACATTCTGTGTATTAGAGCAGTGTATGCGGCCGACAGTGTATTTCAGTCTGTAGGTTTTACTGAATTCCACATGACAGAACCACTCTGAGCAGTGCTGTAATCTCTATCGACGCACTGCATTAATAGGTAATAGTAGGTAGCTTGGACTGACACTGACAGAGCCTCTAAAACATGATTCCTGTCATCAAACTCAACAGTCCTGGTAAGATTGGTAGGTCAATCCTGATGTAAACCCAGCATTATGAGGGACACTTTCCTGCCAATATGCAGAGGCAAACGAGGGCAGGAATGATTACAATCTTCCAGTCTGACTTTCAAGGGAGGATTTTACTGGCTTGCTAATGGTCATTGCAGAGTTCTACCAATGCAAGGCAGAAATCTCAAGTGTGTTAATTAAAGTCATGTTTAGTTCTTCCAGTCATGAAGCTAGATCTGTTGTTGCTTAAATGCTTCACTGAAACTTTCTTCTGAACTTGTGTCAGCATAAAGCTCAAATGATATTCTTTGGGTATTACTTGGAAACTTAGTATTATAGCATAAAGCATCTTCATCCCCTGCTTTACACTGCCTTTTCTAATAGTGCTGACCGATTGCCACTGGGTGTAAGATTGCCTGGGTTCACACAGGCAGTGATGCTTCCACGCCTGTCACCCAAATGGTGTCAGGAAAAGCACTCTCCTCCCAGAAACACCCTTCTCTGGCACAGAACCCTTTGACTTCCAGACCTTAGTGCCGGCTGCTGCCAGATTATCTGCTCTGTGTTTTTTCCTGGGTTTCACACGACAAGATGAGACAGACAAACGGATCCGCATTCTGATGATGCGAATCAGGATTCATTGCTAGCAACATATCCACTCGGCTCATGCTCTTAAAGGCACGTTAAACAAAATTTATGTTTTGTTACTGTACAGACAAAATAGCAATCCCAGTTTATTAGCAACAATTCATTACCTTCATCTCACAAATCGGAAGTACTCCACAAAAGAAGCTGACAGAAATAAAAGAAGAATCAAGTCAAATTTCTTTATTATCAAAGTTGGAAGCCATGAGTGACAAATAATACTCAATTCATTTGCTGGATCTCTTCCACTTTCCTCTGGAGGTATTTAAATACATTTCCACGTCAACCATTTTTCATCATTGCACTTTATATACATGAAGTTCTTTATCACTACGTAAAAGTAAAACCATCTTTGAACAAAATCTTTCCATTGACTGTCTAGCGTGCGCTCGACTCGCAATCTGTTCTGCAATGCAGGCACGATCACCTGAGTATGACTCTGAATTAAAGCCTGGGCACACACATCACCCATTGCTATTCTGCACAAGGAGGTGGGAAAACAGAAATTGAAAATATGAATACATACATTTTCCAATGTCAGTTAAAATCATAATGAGTCAATATTGACTAAAAGAAACTCACTGACTCATCTCACATACATGTGTGCAGACCTTTTGGAGGAAGGCATCTCAACAGAGACAACCCAAAGAAGCACGGCCCTCTAAGGAGAGGCTGAGGGAGCTGGGGGTGTGCAGCCTGCAGAAGACGAGACTCAGGGCAGACCTCATTGCTGTCTACAACTACCTGAAAGGAGGTTGTAGCCAGGTGGGATTGGTCTCTTCTCCCAGGCAACCAACAACAGAAGGAGGGGACACACTCTCAAGTTGTGCCAGGGGAGGTCTAGGCTGGATGTTAGGAGGAAGTTCTTGACAGAGAGAGTGATTGGCATTGGAATGGGCTGCCCAGGGAGGTGGTGGAGTCACCATCCCTGAAGGTGTTCAAGAAAAGCCTGGATGAGGCACTTAGTGCCATGATCTGGTTGATTGGGTAGGGCTGGGTGCTAGGTTGGGCTGGGTGCTAGGTTGGGCTGGGTGAGCTTGGAGGTCTCTTCCAGCCTGGCTGATTCTATGATTTACACCAAGCTGTGCATCAAAACACTTTCAGTAAAATGTAAAAGTAAATGTCATTGCACTCAACCTTCTCAGCACCTTTCATAGCCCCTGGTGCCCAAATTGTTTTCAGTCACTTCAGCACATCTCTAGTGTATAATTTGTTTTATTCAGTGGAATTTCCTGTCAGGCCTTGTCACATCAGTCCCAGAATGGTTTATTGCCTTTAAGAGATATAGAACAGTCTACAGTAAGGGGGAAATGTCAGAGAACACCACAGTCATAGCTCACTCAGTGCAAAGGGAAATATTCAGGTGGAAAAACTCTGAACTCCATAAAAACACAAACTTCAAGAGATGGAGAGATTATTTGGTAGTCCAACGAGAAACAAAATGTATAGCAAGAGTTGGTTTCATTGAAATAGAAAGCAAAAGGCATTCTATATATATCCTTATTGGGATAAATGGATAAATATACAGTGGGAGTTTCTCAGACTCAAATTTAACACAGAAACCATACTGCATGCAAAGATGTTAGGTTGCTTCTGGCTCAGCACAACTGAAAAAGGTAAATTCCTAGGCAAGTCATACTACTGTCATCTACATTCCACCTTAACCCACATCTCCTGGCATATAACACATTTCACGCTTGTAGCATGTTGAATTTGTTGAACAATGTAACAACCAACTAGTGAACTATTTTCTTTTCTCTCCAAAATCACAGAATCATTTCCTAGAACAGAAAAAAAAAACAAAACAGTTTTCAGTCTGCAACAGCAACACAACCTAAGAACTTGAGTTTATCTAGGTTAGAAACAGCGGCTTTATACCCCAGAATTGATTGGGTGATGGTCTGCAGACAGAAAATCAAATTGGATTATAATGTTTCCTTCTGATCTCTTACAGTATGAATCTGTGATTTGGCCCTCAGCTTTGGTTTGCACATCATGTTTGGCTGAAAACCATTTATATCTGTATTAACACTACTGGTCTGTGTCTTCCTCCTTGTTGGTAAAGCCCTGCAATTTGAAGGAAACATGAGGCACAGTTTCTCTGAAGTTAGCTTAGTCCTGAAGAAACACCTTTGAAGAGCCTATGCAATGCTGAGTTAAATAAACCTGCACTACTCATTCATGCTCAATTTCTTTATTGTCCAAGTTGGACAAGTGAGCATTCACTCAATAATTGAGTGGTCCAAAATCTGATTAAATGTATGGCTTCAGACAGGGGGAGGCAGTTTGTGATAAACATTACAGCAAATTTTAGCTGATATTCAGGAGACAAAGGCATTATCCCCATGATAGTCAGCTTGTGCATGACATGGTGGAATAGGGTACAATATGCCAAAAAAAAAGGACAAGGATGGGAGTTTACATAGCGGATAGAGAGAAATGGAACACTCAGACAAGGGAGGGGATGGTCTGTGCACACTGCAGGGTTCCACTCCATTCTGGGGAGATGTGGCTATGATAGCACACAAAGAAACCAGAACATGAGGCTAAAGTCAAGACAATGAACAAATAGGGGGTTTTCGTCACTGTGAGAGGTGCCCAGAAGAGGAAACTAAGGCATGGTCGGATTCCACAGAGGTCGTAAAGGAAAGAACAGATGGGATTTGGCAAGTCTGACCACAGGAAAGAAGATAAATATTTGAGCACAACCTGAGGCTGAAAAGTGTGATAAAAAGCCTAGAAAGTGCTGACCTTGGTGCTGTGTCAGAGTCTCCCATTAGCTGAAATAGAGCACTGGCATTAAAGGAGTCCCTATTTTCCCAATCGGAAGTCCAAGGCTGTAAAAAAATGTTTGCTATGAAAATGTAGGGACATTTCATGTTGTGGTAAAGGATAAGTTCAGTCTCATAAAATCTTACGGTTATTTTTAAAATATTCACAAATGTTCTGGCAAACAAGAAGAAACAACTCCCTGAGATTCTTGTACAGCATTCAGTTTCTAAACAGTCATGCAGCTGGGTTAGGTTTTTTATCAGGATCCATCTTACAAGGCACCAGTTAACCTCCTGTGGGCATAGACATTTCCAAGTGAAACACACACCAAATCACCCAGAACGCAACAAGATAATTTGGCACTTTTCATAAGAGATCAAAAGAGAAAGGAAAAGAACAACCCGACCCACAACACAACAAAATAAAGCTCCCTGCATCCTCTTCAGGCATTTGAATGTGGCTGTTCTTGGACACTGTCCCAAAGAAGGGCATATGCCGAGGGAGCTCACAGCTCTACGAGGGAGAATTATCCCAGATTTACATTTCTTTAATTCCTGCTCTTAACCAAGGTGATGCAGACATCCCACTGGGCACCACAAGGAGTGAGGAAGTGAGATAGAAGTCAGCATTCATTTGCTTTAAAGAACAGGAGCATTTTCTTGGTGGCATCCCCAGGTTAGAATGCATCTAGTTAGAGGTTGCTTTTGAACTCAGGCAGCAGCCCAGACAAGTGCAAGCTTCCCCTGCTGGGACAGCTTGTACATTCCATTTTGCTAGGACAATTGGTTTTGAGCTACTCTAATTGTC
>VWYK01029096.1:0-17249 GCA_013399775.1 Semnornis frantzii | reverse complement strand
ATTATCAAAAAAAAAAAAAAAAGTCATCTTCTCATCTTCATTTTCATCAAGTGTCAGTAACTCTTGCCTGTCAGGTTCACTAGACCTGGGAATATGCTATGTTTGCATATTTAAAAATACTGAGTGACTGTGTCTACACAGTGTACTAATTTAGCCATTCCTGTCCTCCTATTTCTCTACAGAGCTCTTCTGGCTGTCTGCTGTAATTAGGAACTGTCAAGTGTGTCTCACTTTGTCTGTATCTTGTGTTATATTAACAGCAACTTATTTTAACTGATTCGAGATGAAGAAGATCACCAGAGATCCCACACATCATCTTTTATTATGTGCATACTGCAAGCTGCTAGACTACCTGACTGGGATAGAAAGATGACCTTTTAGATTCTCTGCTAATGACAGTTGCCACGTTTGTCACATCTGCTGGCACTGAGTTGCACCACATGCAATGGGGTGTGTGGCATTAGCGCTTCGGCATTAGCGCTTCGGCATTATGTATCACTCTATAGATTCTTGGCATTTCTTCCAAGACGTAGCTTCAAAAGATGTAAAAATTCCATCTATAAAATAGGGTGCTCAGCCTAATGAGAAAAGGCTGTCTTCACAACATTGTTTATATATTGTTTCATTGTTATTTTTTTATAGGCACCTTATTAAAATTGGAAAATAGAGGCAGAAAGACAATTAAAAAAACCTTCATAACCACAGTTAGCTTTAAATTTTTCTGTGCCACTTTCTTTGAAGCATTGAAACCCTAGAGAATACTGTTTGTCAAAACCAAGTAAAACAAATCATTTTTATATTTAAAATTTCATCTCCTTCCTTTGCTTAAGGAATGAAGCACTCAAAATATTTAGTGCAAAGTAAGAACGATTACTGAGAATTATGGCTTTCTGAGGTCTACTCTTCATTGCACATCATATGACCAAGAGGACAGCTGCAGGAAAATGCATTAAGAAAATGAAGGATTGCAGTGTAATATGGGTATCTAAAGAGTATGTTCCTTGCACATAGGTCTTTAAAGTCTAGCATCCACAGAGAGCTAATGGTCTGTGAGTAAATTAGTGCCACGAACGTCTTTTACATCATATTACCCCAGGGAGACCTTAGGCCTACTAACTTCATCACATAAAAGATGTATTAAATGTATTCTGACCATTGACTGTCAGGTTTATACTTGTCAAAAATGCCTTAAACGCCAAGAAATTCTAGACAGGGTTTTGATCTCAATGATGCTCATGCAGAAATTGCCTTTACTCAATCTTGTCTTTGAGAAATGCAACTCATAGAATCATAGAATCATAGAATGGTAAGGTTGGAAGGGCCCTCAAGGATCATCCAGTTCCACCCCCCTGCCATAGGCAGGGACACCTCCCACTAGTACAGGTCACTCAAAGGCCTCCTCCAACCTGGTCTTGAACACCTTCAGGTAGGGTATAGCAAGAGCATTTATCATCATCATTGAGACAGGAAAACATTTTTTGTCTGTTACTTGTTAGTAATTATACAACTTAGGGTTTTTTTCCACATAGGTGTAAAACTTCTGCAAACAGTGTATTGAATACCACACACTAAGTACTGCATATTGTGTTCACTCCTGTTGATGAACTGCCCCCAATTTTCCAATGTGATCATCTACTGAGACATTTCACTAAATGTTGCAAAAATTATACTATATGTATTGTATCTTCTGTTTCTGAGCCACCCAATTCTCAGCTAGTGGGAAAGTAAATGGCAACACATGACTGGGAGAACAAAATAGGAAGAGCCTAGGAGGAGTGAAGAAAGCAGAAGAATGGAAACAGGTAATGATTGTCAGGAGAGAAAGAAGAATGTCAGGTTTCTTTTATTTTGAGAAAGCAATGGGAAGCAGAACATGTGGATGTAGTAAAAGAGTTAAACACATTTAAATATAATTTTGTAAGGTTGAGCAGCTGAAAGTGAAGTATTCTGTAACAACATGTAATGAAATGTATGTGTCAATTATCTGTGTCGTGTGAAGAAGCAGCAAAACCCAACCAAACAAAAACCTCGTCTACAGCGGCACAGAAGCCAAAGACTGCTTTATGGAGACAGTAGCTGTGAGCACAGCACACTCAAGCTGTCTGAGAAACTTGGGCTTGAAAGTAACCCCGGGTTTCAGTCTCGCCCTGCACGTCACAATCAGGAGGATCACAGCAGTGATGCCTCAGCTGGTGGGTGATGGCAGATGCTGCACGGCACATCACTTACACACAGCCCTTCGGGGACGAGCACCGAGACCTTAGCGCTCAGCCTCACTCTATCTATGTAGTACAGTGACAGGTTATGAGAGGTGATGGAGGTGAGACTCAGGAGACTAAAAAACAGCCACATACAAGAAGCAGAGAAGTGGAAGAAACTGATTTATGGAAAGAATGGTGGAAGCTAACTGGAAGTATCTCTAACGGAAAGTCACTGCTACTATCTCCTTTTTTAAGGACAAATAGGAAAATAGGATGGGTTTAAACGCACCTGAAAATGCCCTGGCAGAACTGTACCTGTTTCCTCTAGATAAAATAAAGGCAAGAGCATTGTCATGGCAAGTCATGCCTTGGGTTACCAGAGCTTTTGGTTTATGCATATATTTGGCAAAAAAACTACTTGATGTGTCTGCACTTAACACTGCATCCCAGGATCATTAATTCCATCTTTGCTATAGCTGTCAATATAGTCATTAACAGACCATTTCAGCTGCAGATGTACCTAAGTGTGAAAGGTAAAACAACACAAAGAGGACAAAGAGGACCTTCCACTTATTTCACAGACCACCAGAAACTCCTGGATCAGTAAACAGAGTGAATTTACCTTTGAACTCAGATGCCAAATCTGCAGCCTGCTTCCTACCCCAACAGTAGTTCATTTTGTTTATTAAATCACCCAGCCTGCTAGAAATATTGATAAAACACTGAGACTCCAACGTTTACAGTGGTACTGAGCTCATAACTGCTTTTAGGAAATAGCTTGTTTCACAGAAAATTTGTGAGAAGGTGCCAATTAATATTCATCAAAACATCAGCCTTCTTCCATTCTCCTTTTAAAGCTGGAACATCAACCATGAAGTCTCAGTGTTACCTTGCCAAAAGCAAAAATTCTTGTCTTTTTGTCTATTTTTCCTAGCATATAAAATGCTATTCAGTATACAAAACACTTCCTCTGAACTCTTGACAAATTAAAAATTTATATGACTTTGCATAACTTTGGGGATAGCCAGGTTCATACTGTTGATTAAATGTGATAGGAACGCCCGTCCCCCCCCACAGCCCTAACTAAAACAGTTAATCCAAGACAGCAATTATGTTTAGACAAAGAGTTTAAATGCTTTTCTGAAAGGTATTCAATAGTTAAGAATCATTTTGTGTCTGTGACATGTTTAACAAATACCATTCTTCAGGAGTACCACAGCAGCAAGTTGTCCAGGAGAACATCAAAGCAGAGAAATTCACATACCACAGCATAGTGGTGGTTGGAAGGGACCTTTGGACATCACCTAGTCTAAATCCCTTGCTAAAGTAGGTTCACCCAGATGTGACTTAGTTAACTGTACCAATAGGAGCAGAATTAATCTGTCAGAGTGAAAACTATATGCTCATACTCAAATAATTTAAGGCTTTTGCAGCCTTTTTGAAAAGGAAATGAGGAAACAACAGCAACAACAAAAATCTCTTTCAGCCACTAAGAGCATTCGCACTAAATAGCTTAAAAGCACTGGCTGTGGAAGTAAAAGAATTCTGCAGCTTAGTTTACCTAGTATTGTCTTAGAAAGCATTAAACAGAGCCAAGAAACTTGCTATGAAAGAAAATTTCCCCTATTCTATTTCAGAGCTTCATCCACAGCCAAAGAAAAGGAAAATAGTGAGGATGGAAGTTACAAATTAAGGTCCCCTTAATCTAGCCGTGCATGCCTGCCAATGCCACTGCGTGCAATGTTCCCAGGCACTGCTATGACACAGCACAGGAGCTACAATAGAATATCAGAAAAGGTAACTGTACCAAAGAGTTAGGAACAGCTAAGCAATCCATTTCTCCACCTCACAGCTTCCGCACTCTGCTGTGTGCTTTGCAGATGCCATTTCAGCTGTTACAGTGCCACTGAATTAAAAATAAATATATAAAAAAACAGGGAGAGGCAGAAGAGAAAAAGAACAAGTGCTGATCTTCCTGCTTTTCTGTGAGGAAACATGACACAGCAGAGTCTCATGTTAAATCCTTTATCTTCATGCTAAGGTCTTCTGACATTTTAAATATCAGCCATAATGATTAACATCTCTCCTTAAAGCCAGAAGCTAAAATCTGCCAGTCTGCCACACACGATGGCACCTTTAAACACTCACACACTTCAGCAGTTACTAATTTTCCAATCCAGTACCTGGACATGACATTTTTACAAGTTTGCAAAGGATTTGCTAAACTACTTATTACTTCAATGTGCAAAAAGTATACTTTTTTGCAACGCATGCCTTTTCTATGTGATTTTCTGAAGTAACTTTCCCATTACTCTGCTCTCATGTGCCAAAAGAGCCTAATGGTACTCACAGCATTCAGGCAACTTAGAACATCCAGTGACTTCAACATCACTTTGAATACAAGCAAACTAGTTTCTGTCCAATTTCTCTTAAACCATACAGTCATGAGGCAAATTTCTAATGCAGATCAAGAAGAGGCAATGAGTTTAAACTGGCAGAGGGGAGATTTAAACCAGATGTTAGGAAGAAGTTTTTTGACAATGAGAGTGGTGAAACACTGGCACAGGTTGCCCAGGGAAGTTGTGGATGTTCCCTCCCTGAAGGTTTTCAAAGCAAGGTTAGATGAGGCCTTGAGCAACCTGTTCTAGTGGGAGGTATCCCTGCCTATGGTAGGGAGTTGGAACTAGATGATTTTTGAGGCCCCTTCCAACCTAAACCATTCTATGACTCTAAGAATTTGCAATGATGCAGTGATTTCAAACAGATACCACTGGAGATAGCCACTGCTTTGGACAGAACAGGAATGTGGCCTGAAGCTGCTGTGAGTTTGATAGATCTCTCCATTAGAAACACCACCACTAAAAAAGCAATGCTGTGGGTGTTTTAATAAAAAGGTAAAGACACAATAATGGGAAAAAAAAATCCTTGGAGGCGAATGTAGTCAGGCTGTGTGAAGGAGCTGCCACTGCTTTTACAAATGCAGGGAAGGTGAAAGGTCTGCCCAATACTATTGGCAACTACTAAATTAGTTATAGATAACAGATTCTAATCTGATTGACTCAGAGCTCCTATAAATTATTATTCATACTCCCTGAAGTTCTCTTAGGTCAAGTGATTGTTTTCCCATTATCAGAATAATGATAGGTTATTCTATGGATCTGATACGTTCCTCTGAAGAACCTAAGAAGGATTTCATCATCTTGAAGGTAACCTGGGTTCTGTGTTAGCAGTGGTAAAAACCACAGGTTGATTTAATAAGACAACAAGGAAAACTACAATCACTCACAGTGGGGTAGCATTAAGCATGTATTGTTAGCTAAAATGCTGGCAGTATAAATATCATGCCATGCTAAGACAGATTCAACACTGCGCAAACATCACATTTCCCCAGCAGATTTTACAAAGTCTTTGAACTTGCAGAGGTAGGAGAAACGGAGATTAAAAACACCCTGCTAGAAGTTGTACAGTGGATCAAAACCCCTGGGAAACAGGAATGGTACTCAGATTTAAGCTCCGTTCAGGGGTTCAATTGTTGACTTAGCATCCTTATTTGAACCACAGGTCTGGTCCACGTGTATTGCTGTTCACCTGGCAACAAGGCAACGTTCCACAAGCGGAATGTTGTCTCAGAGGCATTCAAGTGCATCTTAAATCACTCCAAAGTGATGCTAGAAGAATTTAGCCCTTACAGTTTTAGGAAGACAGTATCATTCTAGTCCACAAAGTTCTCCCTTTTGCCTCAGAGTCATAGGTTATGCCTTTTGGAACACAACACTACTCCTCACGAACAGACAGAAATTAAAGGCATATATATTACAAGTTTCCTTCCCTGGAAAAGAAAACAACCCAAGCAACCAAAACAATCCTCAAACAATGGATGTTATACTACACAGGTCTCAGAAAACTGAAGGCATTTTAAACTGATATATGGCTTGCTTCTTTGAACTTTATGAAAAGATGTTCATTCGTGTATCTGACCATATGATCTATGCATATTATCTGATATCAGTGACATTTTTTGTATAGGTATTTTTAATTTGAGAAATGGATCAAGCTGGGATGTGGGGCTAGGAGTCTGGAGGCATGTCCCATTTTCTAACAACACTGCAAGAGCAGGATCTGTACTGGCATCAGATGTATTATTGTAGGTTTGAGTTCTTCCCAAAAGTGTATCAAAGCTCACACAGTTATCACAGTTCATACCTGTAATTCAGGAAAAAGTTTTCTTCCCTCTCTTCATGTCTGTCAAACAAATGAGTTTGGTTAGTTCAGTAAAGGTACCAATGTTAAATGTGATCATCACGATTCACAGTCCAAGGCATATAATAACTACATTATGATTGTGGAAATAGTGCATTTATAGATTACAGTGACAAATACGGTTTATTGTTTACTTTTTACAAGGGTTTTTAATTAATTATTAAAAAAAAAAAAGCCCAAACAATGCATCACATTTTTTTAACTACATTTTTCCTTTATAGAGTTTTAGCTTGTTTCAATACACTGCAGAGGGATGACAGCCTTAGCCCATACCATAGTAGGGATGAAGCATCTACACAAGCAAGAGGAAAAGGTATGAGAGTTTGAAACTACAAAGATATCATTACAGAATTATTTTGACACAACTGATCAATTAATCACATCCTCACAGCTGGCCAGGCCATTTCTAGTAGACAGAAACGCTCCTAGAGTCATTGAATCGAAGTGTCTCATCCCAATCTTGACACAAGTTGTTTTCGAAAGAAATAATCCACACAGTGCCAAGGAAGTTACTGGGTCTGTGCCCACGCTCATTCACTTTGGAGTTTGGCATTTTTAATAGAAGCACATTGATTTTTGTAGAGCTATAAGATCAGACATATATGGGCTTTTTGCAATGCTGAGTGCAACTGTTTCGAAGAACAGCCAGGACTCTTCCAGAAGACCTCAAGGATTGCAAGGAAACAAGTAAAATAGGCTATCTCTTGGGTATAAACGTGCTCACCGTTAGCAAGAAGAAATTGCTGCTTTATTTGTTCTAAACCAAGAGCATTTGCAGAGTCCCTCTCAGTCGTGCTCCTGGGTGCCATCTGCTGCTTTTGTTTCACATTGCAGCCCTTGTGCGGGCAATATCCTCTGCAGATACTCTTCATCAGTGCATTCAGCTAAGCGCAGGAGGGTGTGGGGGGGATGGATACCGCAGAACAACAGTGCTAAACTGCTGCTTTAGTCTAGGCTAAATGAAACTTGGAGTCTTTCCAGTAGTGGTTCTCCAGCACTGCAAATCCATGTAACAACACAAGTCATACCTTCTGCCATGCAAAAAAATTACAGATGACCTTATCCACTTTGGGCCAAGATTTAACTCTGTCCTACTTGAAATCTTTTAAAATACAACTTCAAAGACAAATAAAGTGTCTGATATCCTTAAATGTAATTTCAGACCCCGACATTCTCCTGCTGTACTTCAAACAAGGTTTTTTGTTGTGTCTTTTGTTCATTTAAGGCTTTGGTGCCTAGTTTGAGGGCCAAGCTACACAGAGGGTTTGGCAGGCACGTTATAATGCTCCAGCACCCAGACACAAGAAGTGATTTCACTTTTCCTCTATAGAAATAGATTAATGCTCCTGTATTTCTCCGCTTCCCTTTAAAAGTGATTTTTTTCTAAAAATAAAGGTCAAAGGTGCCAGGTAGAATTCTGTTTAGACAGGTAGCATCAGGTCTAATATTCCTGTTGCCTTTTATGCTGAAGTCAATAGGATTTTTGTGCATTTAGACAAAATTGGGCATTTTATCCCAGCCATATTATGAGTTTCTTTCTCACCCCGATGAATCAGTCACTCAATGGAACAGCTCCATGGACTGTAATGAAGCTATTCCAATACAGTGCTAAAAGAGCAGCCGAGTCAACCTGAAATGCCTCTGAGGGATCCTGATTGCTGCGCAGGAGGGGACTGAGATATGGAACAAAAAATTCTCCCAGTTTCACATCACTACTTTCTCTCTGTTACTGCTTTGAGACCAGAATGAATGAAAGGTTCAGTGCCAGGTTCCACAGCTCAAGAAATACCAGACTCCTGCAACGGGTCAGCTGCTGAAATAGGAACATCTTCCACTTTGTTAGACACCGCAGGATACTCAGGACATTCGCAGAGACTGGTGGAGGCTGCAGGAGCTCAGGGAGATCGATGTCCCTCTGGAAAGTAGCTGGGAGTAGGCAGAACAGCTAAAATCTCCAGAAGTAGGACAGTAGGTACCCCGAGAATCTGTTCCATTTCTCTAATGATTAAACACTAATGTGCAGTTTTCCTATCGTATAGCACAGCTGGTAATAGGCCATTAAATGGGCACAGTTTTACACACGAGAGTAAGTAACACACAACAGTTTGTGTATGCATGTGTATCTTTCTCAACTAGTACCACCTTCATCTTTCCTCTCTTTGTGAATCTGGATGTGACTTATCACAATCTGGCCTCGAAATCACAGAAAATGGAACTGTTTTGTAACAGATGATAAGCAAAGCATGGGCAAGGGAAATGATTGCTGGGTGCACAGTGTTTAAATCCTGAGGGCAGAAACCGTGTGAGCCCTCACTTGGCCGCTGACACACACACAGAGTAACTTCTTATTATCAGAAACTGCTCCTATGTGATTAGCACAGCCCTAACAAGTGACCACATGCTTATACCATTAATTTAGGGTTTTCTCTCAAAGTGTCTGCATAGGAATTATATATTCACATTGCTTTACAGGTAAACATTTCTTCATGAAAAGGCTGTGGACAAACATATTTGCTTTGATGGTTTATTCTCCTGTTTTCTGACTTATGTGGGTATATAAACAGTGTGAATCACTGGGGCATAATCTCTCTTAAACAGAAATTCATTAAAATGAAAACAAAGTTTAATCATGTATATTATTAATAGGAATAAACTTATTATCACAGAACCACAGAATGTTAGGGGCTTGGAAGGGATATCTAGAGATAAGTCCAAACCCATTCCTAAAGCAGGAACACCTAGGCCAGGCCACAGAGGAACACGTCTAGGCAGGTTCTGAAAGTCTCCAGAGCAGGAGACTCCACACCTTCTCTGGGCAGCCTGTTCCAGTGCTCTGTCACCCTCCCTGTAAGGAAGTTTCTCCTCATGTTGAGGTGGAACCTCCTGTCTTCCAGATTGTACCCATTGTTCCTTGTGCTATTACTGGGCGCCACCAAAAAGAGACCACCAACTTCATGCTGACACCCACCCCTAAAATATTGTAGACAGCGATAAGATCCCTTCATAGCCTTCTCTTCCCAAGACTAACCAGTGCCAGGTCTCTCAGTCTTTCCTCACAGGAGAGATGGTCAAGTTCCACAATCATTTTCATAGCTCTCTGTTGGACTCTCTCCAGCAGACCCCTGTCTCTCTTGAACTGGGGAGCCCAAAGCTGGACACAGTATTCCAGGTGTGATCTCACCAGGGCACAGTACAGGGGGAGGAGAACCTTCCTAGTCCTTTTGTTAATGCATCTCCAGATGCTGTTGACCCTCTTGACCACAAGGGAACACTGCTGCCCCATAGATAACTTGCCGTGGACTCAGTTCTTTCCCCATGGAGCCACTTTCCAGCAGGATGACCCCTAGTCTGCACTGGTGTTTGGTGTTGCTCCCCTGCACTTCTCATTATTGAACCTCATGAGGTTCTCCTTTGCCCACCTCTCCAGCCTGTCCAGATGTCATTGGATGGCACTACAGACCGATGGGGTGTCAGCCACATCACCACCTCTCAGTTTTCACATCATCAGTGAACTTGCTGGGGGTCCACTTGAGGGGGACCTTATCCAGGTCACTGATGAAGATGGACCCAGCACTGATCCCTGGGGAACACCACTGGCCACAGGCCTCCAACTGGACTCCGCTCCGCTGCTCACAACTCTCTGAACTTATTACTGCATTATCCATGAAGTACAGAAAGCAAAGCATCAGTGGATATGCATTCAGACTAAAGTTTTTTTCCACATGTAGCTGGAATATGCTCTTACCTGGGACTGTCCTTACTTTTGAAACATGAAATTTTCAAAGACAAAATGGCTGGAAATTGAAGGCAAGTGCAACCTGTAAATAATGTATCCCCAGTGCACTGCTGCTTACGAGTGACGGCCGCTGCCCACACACTGTTCGGAGAGCCAACACAAGGCAATGTAGAATTCAGTTTATGGGACTGACCACGGGAGTAGCAAAAGGAGGGATAACAGCAAAAGGAGGGATAACAGCAACACTACAGCACTTCACCATCCTACAGTGGTCACAGCAACAACACCTAGAACTCTTCCACACCATACACCCAGTGAGGAGATCAATTTTATGTCCATACTGTTTAAACTCAATGTTTCACTTTGCAGAACATCCCAAAATCCCACTCATACTAAATACTGACACAGGTCCCTCTGTAGCAGAAGCTGATGATGCAAGTAAAAGTCTATTTCACCCAATATTTTACAACTAATAAATTTCCTGAGTGGGGAGAGACAAATTCTATGAAATCTCTCATTTCCTGGTAATCCTTTCCTTCATTTTGCCAAATACCTCTCTCCCCCATGAAATATATGCAATCTGCCCAAATGGCTACCATGCTGCTTTCAGACTACATTCTATCAGGTCCGGGTCTCAATGTAGTATCTTTCTAACACCCCAGTAATTCCATTTGCAGAGTTTTATGGCTTTAAAAGCAATGCTGTTCCTGCAGAGAGTTACTCCAACTACTTCCTACTGCGCAGGAACTGTAAGGTCATGAAGTGACTGAGCCTACCCTTGTTTCATAAGCAGCTTCCTTCAACAGCTGTAATATCTGGGACGAGTGTTTGGAGAGTGTCATTTGGCCTCACTGAGTGATTCATTGTATACTGGAAAACTGCTCTGCATTCTTGTGGATGCCTTTGCCTCGTAGACAGGACAAAGCTCCATTTAGCTGGAAGCCCAGCATAGTGGCTCATTATTCACCTGCCACCGCAGTCACAATATTGTGAAGGCTTCTAGACAATGGTAAAATTCCTAACTTTTTTTTATAGGAACACACTCCATTTTCTACTTTTGTATCCCAAGGAACAGAAGCAGTGTACACAGGGAGTCCTTTTTTCGTGTGTAGTAGAAGAAAAATAAATTGCCACAGTGCTCTACCAACTGCCACGGGATGCTCAAGGCTCTGCCATCCTGCCTCAGCGCCAACAATATCTGCTTCAGAGAGAGACAACTGCAAGGAGGGAGAGGGGGAGGTAGGGATGACATGGAAACAAGCTACTCAACCATCTCTAACCTTCAATTTAGCCTATCCCCAGTAGTCTTCTGACTCCTCCAACTGCCCCTGCCTGCCCCTCAAGCCTAACTCCTCACAGGGCTGGCTGCAACCACTCTCTCCATGCTGAAGAAAATGTCCTCAAAACCAGCTCCTGCAGAACTAACCCAGACCTGTAAATCTGTTTCTTGCATCCAGTCCTGTAGCTTTTGCTGTTTGATTCTGGGCTAGACACTTTTTAAATACCACATTCAAGTAAACACACTCCAAAAGCACTACGTTTAACAGCTGGGTTTTTCCTAAAGTTGCTTGTTTTACTTTTTTCTCAGAGTAGCAATAATTCAATAAAACTAAGAGGTGGCTTTAACAGTTTCCTTCTCAAATGTGCATCCTGTAGTACACTGGTGCACAGGGATACCCTCAGTGCTTTTGTGAAGGCTTTTAGTGGAGAAAGATTTCTACCTCAGCAGGGAAGTAAACAGCACCAGCAGGCTCTCCAGCAATACCCAAAATGGCACCTGCATTTAATTTCTATACAGCCGTACAGTTCTTTTTTGTCTTTGTTTTGGTTGCCACCTCCTCTTTCGTCAAGCTCCTCACTGTCACCTTTACAGAACGCACATACCACACCGCAGCACATATTCCACTTACATTCAGTGACTGCATGTCTGCGCTGGAAAATTCATCGAAAAAGTATTTGGGAAACAAATGCTTCAAAAAACCATGCTGCATCCCCGTGGAGATTGCCACCTACTTCCTATTAAGCCAAAGTATGCCATATGTTTTAAGGGCTTTTAACCTTCTTTCTCTCTTGTACAGTTCTGCACTTGAAGTCGTGCTGCTGGTTCTGCTGCCATGGGATGTGCTTTTCGCTTGGGGGAAGGGAGTGAGAGAAGGAAAGGATAGAGATTCTACAGCCAAAAAGGGATGCTTGTCTAATATAACCCTCTAGATGAGCAACTATTCTGATGGCTAAGGGAAGAGAGAAACATTCACTGCAATAAACCTGACGATGCAGGGATGCAGGTAACGACACTGAGGAGATGCCCAATGCCTCCTGTGACAGGGGGTTTCCATGGCTACAGGAAAATGCAACAATCCATTTGAAAATCACCTGGGGGGACGTATAAGATTGTTTCCTTCTGTACTGTTCCAAAAAGTTGGATGAAACCTAAGGCCCATCATGGGTCCAGGAGGGCTGGAACCCCTCTGCTGTGAGGACATGAGTTGGCGTTGTTCAACCTGGAGAAGAGAACGCTCCAGGGAGGCCTTATTGTGACCTTTCTGTGCTAGAAGGAGTCTATAAGTAGACTTTTTAGCAGGGCCCATTGTGACAGAACAAGGGATGATGGTTTTAACTAAAACACAGGTAACTCAGACTAGGTATCAGGATGAATTGTTTCACACTGAGGGTGGTGCAACACTAGAACATGTTGCCCAGAGAGGTGGTAGAAGCCTCATTCCTGAGAACATTCCAGCTCAGTTCTGAATAACCTGATGAATTTGAAGATGTCCCTGCTCACTGCAGGGAGGATAGACTAGGTGACCCTCTAAAGTCTGTTCTAACCCAAACCATTCTATGACCCCATGGGTGTACGAAAAGCTGTAGCCTTGCAGTGACCAATCATGACTGTCACAGAAATGTTCGCGCATATTTGCAAATCACAAACTTCACTACATTTGACGTCATTCTTTACGCTTTCTGAAGCCAGCCTGAAGGTTTTGGCTAATATGTCTCCAAGGTTTGCCACTGCTGAAAATACCTTAAGAAGGTGAAGCCAAAAAGCTGGGGAAAAGGAGGCAGATTAAAGTAGTTCAAGGTGGTTGTTCCCTGTGATCTCCAAGAGGGAGCCAGGCAAGGACAGCAAGTCATCTCTTAACTGTCTAGTCTTGTAATGGAGGAAAAAGTTGATTTATGAGTGTTTTTTGCTTTAACTAATAAGAAGAACATCTACATAACTATTTTGTCATCCTGATTTATAATTAATATCACAACAAACCCTCACAAGCATTAAAATAAGGCATGTATTATGTTCTTTGGCATGTTTATTTCACATGAACACCAATATATGCATTAGCTACGATGCTAATTAGAACTTAGACTGCTGTACTGTCTGATACTTTAAAGCTTTAAATCAGACTAATGCATAATTGTGGAAGATCGAGTAGATCATTCTTATTGTGGTTTTCTTAATCCAATGTTAATATAATCTGTAAGGAAATAAAACTCCTTCTTCTCTGACATGTCACCCCAGAATTTAAGTGAACATGCAGTGCTATCCGGGCAGCAATGAACAGAGGAAAAAGAAAGAAACTGTCTGAGTTTTATCTTTGGATTATAAATAATGCAAATAAGCATGCTTAAAAAGTGACTTTTGTGCTTTGAGCAACATGATGGGATCCTACAAAATACTACTATAGAAATCTATAGAATTTAATAGTTCATTGTATCATAGAATCATAGAATCAGCCAGGCTGGAAGAGACCTCCAAGCTCACCCAGCCCAACCTAGCACCCAGCCCTATCCAATCAACCAGATCATGGCACTAAGTGCCTCATCCAGGCTTTTCTTGAACACCTTCAGGGATGGTGACTCCACCACCTCCCTGGGCAGCCCATTCCAATGCCAATCACTCTCTCTGTCAAGAACTTCCTCCTAACATCCAGCCTAGACCTCCCCTGGCACAACTTGAGAGTGTGTCCCCTCCTTCTGTTGTTGGTTGCCTGGGAGAAGAGACCAATCCCACCTGGCTACAACCTCCTTTCAGGTAGTTGTAGACAGCAATGAGGTCTGCCCTGAGTCTCGTCTTCTGCAGGCTGCACACCCCCAGCTCCCTCAGCCTCTCCTGAGAGGGCTGTGCTCAAGGCCCCTCATCAACCTTGCTGCCTTTCTCTGGACGGCTTTCAGCACCTCAACATCTCTCTTGAACTGAGGGGCTCAGAGCTGGACACAGCACTCAAGGTGTGGCCTGACCAGTCCTGAGCACAGGGGCATAATGACCTCCCTGCTCCTGCTGGCCACACTGTTCCTGATCCAGGCCAGGATGCCATTGGCTCTCCTGCTCATCTGGGCACACTGCTGGCTCATGTTCAGCTACTCTCTACCAGCACCCCCAGGTCCCTCTCTGCCTGGTTTCTCTCCAGCCACTCTGTCCCCAGCCTGTAACACTGATTGGGGTTGTTGTGCCCAAAGTGTAGAACCCTGCACTTAGCCTTGTTCAATCTCATCCCATTGGCCTCTGCCCACCCATCCAGCCTGCCCAGGTCCCTCATCAGAGCCCTCCTACCCTCCATGTTAAAGGCTTCTTAAAAAAATTCTTCTGTTCTACTGCAGCAGGTATCTTTCCTGTGCTAATCATATAAACTCTCAAATAAATCCCTTTGATTTCAAAGGAGTGAATATTTGTCCTTGTTTTGTGGAAGTTTACAGGAGTTTTCCTCAAAGCCACCATAGAGACATTTTCCCATTTCCGTATGAACATGCATTTTCCTTTCTTTCTCAGCACCGTCTCCTGTTAGATTTTCCATTTGGTTTTGATATTTATAGGATGTGTGGGGACTCTTTGTATCAGTCTCAAGAAACTCTATTGAAATAACATTAAGGTTGCTAAGTCAAAGTCTGTGAGATTAGGAAACAGCAGAATTAAGTTAAACTAATCTAATTCGGCTTCTTATGCAAATACCCTATGAAACACGGACTACAGTCCGGTAATTACATGATCACATCTACCCCACGCCGGCTTCAGAGCAAGGGGGGGAACACAGGTCCTCCATCAAACAGCTGCAACAACTTCCTCTGCAAGGCAAAACTGTGCACTTCTACCTTCTCTTGGCAAACAGCTACGAGGTCTTCACTGAAATTTCCTCATAAAATTCAGCCTGAAGCCACTCTCTGCAGAGGTGATTTTAATTGTTCAAATTTAAATTAAGAAAAATGAAAAAAAAAAACAAGCAGAAGGCTAAAACAACTCCATCAGTAGGAATGTCTGCCGCCAGTACCTGGAATAAACCTGGGGAGAAGCTTTATGTCGTGACAGGAAGGCGAGCAGGAGCCATGGACACTGCATGGTACCAGTTGGTACCCACAGCCCAGCTGCTGCAGGTTGTGATGGTAGTGAACTTTGCCACCAGTGAAAACTGCCCCAACAAATCACCCTGGGATTAAAGGTGTTGCTTTTAAAAAACATTTTAAAAAATAAAAATACAGTTGTACACCATCAACGTAGTTTGTTCCATGACTGCTGTGTGCCATGAATTATGAATTGCTTTGGAAGTGTAAATATTTATGACTGTTGTTGAGGGAAGGAGGCTGACTTCCATTCTACTCTTTAACTTCACACTGGGTTTTCAACTTTAAGTGACAACATTTTGGCAGTGTTTCTGCCATGTTGTTTATTGTAAATTATGATGAAAATTTTCATTTAAAAAAGAAAGATGAAGAGGTAGAGTGAATTTAAGGAGATCTGCGGTGGGGAAGAAAAGAAACAAATCAGGTGTGCCCTTTACTCTCTCTGCTATAGATGAAAAAAGTTTGCTTTGGTTTTCAAATGAGTTTAAAAATACCCTTAGTTGTCTTTCACCTTGGAAATGTGGGCTACGAAAAGCTCACAGCAGTCAGGAAAACAAGAAACTTGATCAACTCAGAAGCACTAAGAGAGTCGAATTTCTGAAAGGGAGAATATTGAAAACAAAAAATATATTAGACAATTGAAGTCCTGTTCTCTTACTTAGAGATAGGACCTCAGTGTAGATAACAGAGCTATATTTTTCTGACCCCTAAAAAAGACCACCAAAAGCACTGGGATTATGTAAATCAAGTATTTCCCTCTCCCAAGACAAGCAAAAATATGTTTTAAGATTAAATTTCCAAGCCTTTCAATAAATAAATAATTGTCTATTTTTCTAACTATTTTCCCCCAAAATTCTAGACATAATTACTTTTTAATATTTATATCAGGCCCTTCAGACAATGTACCTCAGATTACCATAATAAAACCACTATGTAAATTAATACATAAATCTAAATAAATAAATACAGAATGCATTTGTGTTGATAGAAAATACTTGCCCCACCAAAGGTAAAACACAGAAGCACAGTAACACCCAGGTTGGCAAAGTCCCCCAGGATCTCCAAGCCCAACCTATAACCCTACATAACAAGATTCACCTTAAACCATATCCCTAAGCACCACATCCAAACCACCCTTAAACACATCCAGGGCTGGGGACTCCCAAGCTGCTCCCTGGGCAGCTCATTCCAGTCCCTGAGCACTCTGTCTTTGAAAATTTTTTTCCTAATGTCCAATCTAAATCTACCCAGCCTCAGCTTGAGGCCATTGCTCCTTGTTCTGTCTCCAATTACCAATTAGCACTACATCTGGTGGAGAAATTCTGCCTTCTCCTTTCCCACAACTGCTATGCAGAAATGAGCATTTTTTGCTTTCCCTAAAAAATCCAGTGTACCACGAACTATGGTCAGGACAGCACAGAGTATGTGGATAAGAAGACTGACACAGTATAGAATCATAGAATTGTCAGGGCTGGAAGGGACCCCAAGTATCATCTAGTTCCAAAATCCCTTGCCATGGACAGGGACACCTCACACTAGATCAGGTTGCTCAGGGCCCCATCCAGCCTGGCCTTAAAAACCTTCAGGGATGAGGCTTCCACCATGTCCCTGGGTAACCTGTTCCAGGTTCTCACCACCTTCATGGTGAAGAACTTCTTTCTAACATCCAATCTGAATCTACGCACTTCTCCATTCCTCCCGAGTCCTATCGCTACCCAACATCC
>VWYK01029094.1:0-13260 GCA_013399775.1 Semnornis frantzii | reverse complement strand
CCCTTCAGATCCTGGAAGGCTACTCTAAGGTCTCCTGGAAGCCTTCTCTTCTGCAGGCTGCAGAGCCCCAACTCTCTCAGCCTGTCCTCACAGCAGAGCTGCTGCAGCCCTCTCAGCATCTTGGTGGCCTCCTCTGGACCCACTCCAACACTTCCATGTCCTTCCTGTGCTGGGGGCTCCAGAACTGCACCCAGGACTGCAGGTGGGCTCCGAGGAGAGCAGAGCCAAGGGGCAGAATCCCCTCCCTTGCCCTGCTGCCCACACTGCTCTTGCTGCAGCCCCTCACTCAGTTGGTGAAGCTCTGGATTTCATCAAATGAATTGAGCTAAATGTGTCTCTGCATAAATTACCCACAGAATGGGCAAACCCATGGCAGGTTGGTGAAGGTATGTGTATCTACCTGTGCCACTGAATCCTGTTTGCAAGACATGAACACTACAGCTACTGCCACCCACTTGGAGCTACAGTTTCCAGTTTTAAGAGAGATGCTTCTAATTCTGAAGTATTTTCTCAGTCTCTCCCCACACTCAAGGAAGATGCTAATTGCTTTTCAAAGTAACTGTAGACAACATAGCAAAGAAAGTTAGAGACCCAATACATACTTCATACAATGTAGGAATGTTCTAGAATAATGAAAGAAGAACTGGGCTGTGTCTGAGCAATGCTGAGCCCACCTGAACCTCCTTTATCTGATGTGGCCCCGAGGGGATGCAGAGGCTCAAATAAACAGGGCCAGCATACCAAAATGTTCATGTGTGCCAGTGAATGTCCTGAGACTTAGGCAGAAGTTGCAGGCAGATCATTGTTTTAAATAACCATTGGAGCAGAGAGTGCATGGACTTCTCTCTGTACAGATTCCACCTCTCCTACCAGCAGTTTCCACTCTTTGGTTGTGCTTACTGCCTCTGGAAACTTTTCTTAACACCCAAGATAAATGGGAGACAATAAAGCTCAGCTTTTATAGCACTTCTCATGCAAAATACATCCTTAAGCACTTTACTGAGTTAAATCACAGAGTTACAGGATTAAATAATGTAAATGTAATTTTTTTCCCCAGCTTTAATGTATTACTCCTTGTTTTATTGCTACTGTCCAATTTGAAGAATTCTTTCCCTTCTCACTTAGTGCTATTATTTAATATTTATACAACAGTGCTGATCAGAGGTCTCAAAGAGACTTAGAGAGGTGATGTAGAGGCAGAGCAGTCACCTGTTATGTGCCTCAAAAGCAGATGCCTCAGAGACAAATTCTGCTTTTACTGAGAAGTACAGCAAAACTTTAATCAGTTTCACAGAAGTCCTTACAGAGACCTCACCCAAATATGGATATGTGATGATGCTGTCATCCCTACTCTGACTCCAGGTAGGAATTCTGCGGTGTTAAAGAGCCCCAGAGGGTTTTGTGGATGCTCTACCTGGAGTTATAGCATATCTCACAGTATCACCAAGGTTGGAAGAGACCTCAAAGAGGTCTCAAGACCTCAGAGACATCAAGTCCAACCTGTTACCACACACCTCAAGACTGGACCATGGCACCAAGTGCTACTGTCAGTGATGAATACAGCATCTCAGCAGGCCATCTACATGTATGGAAAGGTGTTAGGAGAATTATTCAGACAACATCTGTGTCCTACTTTGAAGTAGCTTGCATGCAGCTTAGCACACATCTGTTTAGGAATCTCATCTAAAGGCATTCCCATCTGTTTCTGTCTGTTAGAGAAGAAAAAGCTCTCCTTAGATGCATTATTGTCTCAATGTTCTCATAGCTTCCTCTTTCTCTTACTATTGAGAAACCAAATGACTGTGGGAGGAGAAATACATGCATTGCTAAATGCAATATCACCTCTTCCATCAGCACTCATCCTGAATCACCAACTTTGGTAAAAATGTCGCAATTTACACAGTATCACAGTCTCACAGCATCACAGTATCACAGTATCACAGTATCACAGCATCACCAAGGTTGGAAGAGACCTCAAAGATCATCAAGTCCAACCCATTACCACACACCTCAAGACCAGACCATGGCACCAAGTGCCACGTCCAAACCCACCTTGAACACCTCCAGGGATGGTGACTCCACCACCTCCCTGGGCAGCCCATTCCAGTAGGCAATGACTCTCTCAGTGAAGAACTTTCTCCTCACCTCCAGCCTAAACCTCCCCTGGCACAGCTTGAGACTGTGACCTCTTGTTCTGGTGCTGGTTGCCTGAGAGAAGAAAGCAACCTCCTGCTGGCCACAAGCACCCTTCAGGTAGTTGTAGACAGCAAGAAGGTCTGCCCTGAGCCTCCTCTTCCCCAGGCTAAACAATCCCAGCTCCCTCAGCCTCTCCTCACAGGGCTGTGCTCCAGGCCTCTCCCCAGCCTCGTTGCCCTTCTCTGGACATGTTCAAGCACCTCAATGTCCTTCTTAAATTGAGGGGCCCAGAACTGGACACAGCACTCAAGGTGTGGTCTAAGCAGTGCAGAGTACAGGGGGAGAATGAGCTCCCTGCTCCTGCTGGCCACACTATTGCTGATGCAGGCCAGGATGCCATTGGCCTTCTTGGCCACCTGGGCACACTGCTGGCTCATGTTTAGGCAGGTGTCAATCAGCACCCCCAGATCCCTTTCTGTTTGGCTGCTCTCCAGCCACTCTCTCCCCAGCCTGTAGCTCTGCATGGGGTTGTTGTGGCCAAAGTGCAGCACTCAGCACTTGCATTTGTTGAACTCCATCCCGTTGGGCTCTGCCCATCTGTCCAGGCAGTCGAGGCCCTGCTGCAGAGCCCTTCTGCCCTCCAACCCATCAACACCTGCCCCCAGCTGGGTGTCATCTGCAAACTTGCTGGTGACTGACTCGATGATGACCTCAGCTTGTACTCAAGGCATGAGAGGATCAGTTAAGTCTCTGGTGTGCATCATGCCAACAAACAGATCTGGTGAAAACCTGGCAAGGAGACAGAGGTAAACTCTCTAAAAGTCTGATCAGGATAATGTGTGTGAAAGAGAATTGGGGTCTTGGTGACTGCAAAGCCCTGGCAGAACCTGCCAGGAGCAAATAATGAGCATTGAAGTGCTCAGGCTCTCTGTGGCTGAGAGAAATGTAGAGATCTGCCTGCTAGGAGATTGGGCACCAGTCTGTACTGGAAAAGAATGACTACTCTGCTTCAGACATGAGACTTGCTGGGGCTACAGGGCACACATGCAGTGCTTAAATCAAACTGGTGCTTTAATTCCATGATTATTTTTGGAGTGGTAACTTTCAGCTTGCTTTATTTTGCTAGCAGAGCTGCAAACTCCTGAAACATCGCTCAAAGACCTTTCTATTCTGAGCCAGCTTTCACCAGTCCCTCAGAAATAGGAGAGAGCCCCAGGGGACCACAGCCTGCAGGCTGCAAACCACTGTCCTAGATACTCCTTGGGCTGTTCTGAAGCTCCATCTTCCCCAAAGAAGCAGAAAACCTGACCTTGGCATAACCTTTACGTAGAGGCAGACTCAGACAGAAAAGAAACATTTAGGACAGCTCCAGTCAGGTAATCTCTCATGGACAGTTGTCTGCAGCCAAGAGGCTGAACATCAGGCTCACTTCCTTACAGCAGAAGCTCCTCTCTCTTTATTTCATCACATGCTGGGTAGCAGCCAAGTCTCATGCCCAGTGGCCTTTAACAGACCTCATCTACCTCTTATGCCCACCACCAAAATCTGGCCAGAAGTTTTTTAACAGAAGATTTGTTTTTTCTTTTTGGCAGCCCAATGAAGTAAAAATGCTTCAGGAGATTGTATAGGTTTTCTAACACAGCTTGAGAGAACAGAGTTTTTCTGTCACCTTCCTTTTCTGCTGACCACCCATCCATGAAATGCTACAAACCCAAGTATCTGCTAGCTCTGGGAGCTGCAAAGGGAAAGGGCTCAGACCAGGCAGGGCTGTCCAGAACAGGCACTTCCAAACCCTGATGTTCAAATGACTTGGGAAGCACTACTGATTGTACTAAGGAAAAATCATAATGCAGCAAACAACCTCTAAATAACAGTCACAAAGCTTGACCTTAATGAATTGTTCTCCACAAGAAGCTTGTGTAGTGTCTGATCGTTCCTGTGACACAACTGCACTCATCATTCTTCCACTCATTCTTCCACAGCTTCCTCCTGTTCTCTTTGATAGGAAAAATCTTCTTCTCCACCATTGTCCTTTCCAGGAAGCATTACAGCAAAGCCCACTGAGATAGTTTGTTCTTCCCAAACACTCTTCTCCAAAAGATTTGTGCCAGAATAATACTTTAAAAAAAAAAAAAAAATCTCATTTCCCTATTTTGCTCCAGACAAACCTTTGAAACTCACCAAGAAGCTGTAGGAAAGCAGAGAGCAGAATGAATATGCTTTTTCCTGTGAAAGCTCTTGCCCTTGCCACTCTCTGTGGATCCTCCGTTGCTGTCTACAGCATTTCCCTGGAGGCTGCTCTCTGAATGACAAACAAGAAAAGGGAAAAGATGCATCTGAAAAGAACAAAGGCTCCCAGAAAACCCTGGAGGTCCTTTCTACTGCTGCAGAGAAGTAGCCTCCAGGATTCAAAGGGAAACCTCTGAACATCCAAACAGAAGTGTCCTCTGAAGCTTTCAAACCAAGCAAGGTTTCCCTTAAATTCAAGGCTCTCTTTAGCCCTGCTTGATTTAGTGTTACAAGCCCCAGAGCTCTTTGTGCTCCTGACAACAGAAGGCAATTCAGAGGCATGTAATCCAGAGCAGCCTCCACTTCCACTAGTAAGGGGGATACAGGGAGTACTTTCCTAGGGCTTGCCAAGCAGTTTTATCCAGGTGGCTTTGATTGCTTCAGATTGAAAGTCCAGGCAATACTCAAACAGGCTACCAAAACTTTGTGTGTGCATTGGACATTCTACTGGACTTAGAACAACAGCAGTCATTCACTTAGGACAGTTGTGGCTGTGTGGGATGTGTTTGGAGACATTTGGTTTTGCAGAGAACCATATTTGTTGACTTTGAGACCAAGCTGAGTTCCTGAGGCTGAATTCACACCTGGAAATTAAAATTCTGTGTACTTTGGCTGTTTAAATGTAGGTCTGAAAGTGAAAATTTGAACTCCAGCAAGCAAATGAAAGGAATGGTCTAAAGGTTGTGCTGAACTGGCATGTCTTGCTAGAGCAAATGACCAGGACACTGTTCCTCCTAGCTGCTTTTTCTTAAGCAGTTAGTTTTCCACTTGTTCTCCAGGAAAATATTCTACAGCAATGCTGCAGCTTAATGTATCTTGCTGTTGGGGCACAGGCTTCCTAATAGCCCAGTTTTGGGGGTTGGTTTTTTCTTTCTATATTTTGTGTTTTCTGTTCTCATCCCACTTCTCTTAACAACATTACTGTCTCTCTGAGGCATTGTGAAAAACACTTCTGACTGGCTGAAGCTGAAGAAGGAGACAGGAATGGCTCCTGTGCTGTGGTGCAGGTGCTGTGGGAAAGACTCAGCAAGAGGCAGTCCCTCAGACTGCTCTGCTGTACATGGAGGGCTCAACCTGACTTCTTACAAATGAGAATGCTCACACATTTAGGCTCACAGTGACCTCACATGTCTGAGGGTAGTCCACACCACCATGCCACCACTGCTGACAATGCCCTTCAGCAGGGGCCCTTCAAAGCTGCCACCCTTTAGGATGATGCAGATCCATTGCGGTGCAGTGCCACAACCTCTCTCTAACTGCAGGATGGTGCAGATCATGGCTGTACATTGGAGTCCTGGGGGGAGAAAGAGGCCAAAATACTGTGAGAGAAGTCAGCTGTGAGAGAAATCACCACCTGGCACATGTCAGAGCAGAAGAGCCCAGGAAACACAGAGACAGCAGCAAACACCAACTGCTCTTTGTGCCCCTTTCCAGTCCTGGACCACATCTTTGTTTCAAACTCCTTAGGAAAGCAGAAGAGAGTCAGATGTGTTATTAGTAGTACTTCAGGCTCTCCAATTCGTGGTGTTGTTGCTCTGTTAAGCCAAGCAATGTCTTTAATCTAATTTCCTTTCCATTACAACCTATAATGGGGCAATATCACTGTTCCTTCTCCCACACGTTCAGGCTCCAATGGTATCTGGTATGTGGGAAATAAAGGCATAATGTCATCTCTGACTTGGTTGTCTTCTCTCCTTAATACTTTAATAGATGTCTAATGTGGTTTTTATGTTCTAAAAGAGTTCATTAGTATACAAATTAGCAGCCTGAAGTGAATTTTGCTACCACTGAGTGAGTTTCCATTTCTAGCAATATGTCTGTCTGGATTTTTCTGTTGGTTTTTTTGTTTTTTAAGATCAGTGTTTCTGAAATATAAGTGAGATGAATCACTCAACTACATAAACTTTTGAGACATCTATGATCATTTCTTCCTCTTATAATTTGTTTTTTTCCACCCACACCTTCCACCACTTTGAAACTTAAAATCTGCCCCACTGCTTCCCTCTCCACCAGAAGAAAATGTGTTTGCTCCTCTAGGAAATCATCTGGGCTTGGGAGGACAAAATGATGGTGACACTGAAAACTTTACTTTGAGAGAAGCCCAACAGCTGCACCTAGAATATATGTAATGGCCATCACCATTCACTTGCAAAGTGTGAAGCTAAAAGATCAGTGTACCCAGCCTCCTCAGGTATGAAAAGTACTCTGAATGCCTGGGAGGAATGTAAAGAAAATAGATTCAATTAAAAAAATAAAGAGACAAATTTATTCATTTGCTTGCAATTACAGACACCAGTGTCACACACTGGCAGCCCATCTTCAGGTTCTGTGTGTCCTGAGAGTTTGCTGTTATGAACTCTAATACCATCCACATGATAAGCTCCTGAGTGAGGATGTCAAAGGACAGAAAAGTGATCTGTGAAAGGAAACAGCAAAGTTTCATTGAGTCTCAGAAAATTCACCATAATGACTTCTGGGTAATTATTTTGTCTGGGTAATAAAATGGAGCAAATGAGGCAGAAGAACTACCCAAGACAGCAAAAGAATTAAGACCAAAAGATGCAGTGCTTGGTCAAGTGTGTTCTCAGACCAGACCTGCTGCAGTGCTGCTGTGTCAGCAGTTTGCCATCAATCCCCAGCACATCAGTACTGCACCTCCCTTTGAAACGTGGAAGGTGCCAGCTGCCAACCTCGGGCAAGCACTGTCACTGCAAATGCTTGAGGGAGACACAGTGTAAAGATCTCCCACAGGTTTTTGCCTAATTACAATGACTGCTCTCTTACACCTGCCAAGCATCTTTTTTTCTGCTGGTCTCAGTGGATCAGATTGTCCCTCAGCTTCTGTAATACAGCTGGCTCTAGCTTTTTCTGACTTGAATGGTAGCAAGTAAAACCCTCCTTTCCCAACTCTAGAGAAACAGGAAGCAGTAGTGTCCCTGTGATGGGGGGAAATGAGCCTTCGTGGCACAGACTCTCCATCCTGGGAGGCTGCTGTTGTGTGTTTCCAGCTCCACAGAACTTTGGCAGTTCTGGGGAACAGAAGACAGTAAGGGATCATTTGTGATGCCTGAGAATTGATGTTTAGGATCATAGAATCCTAGAATGGTAAGTTTGGAAGGGAGTTCAAGGATCAACCAGTCCCAACCCCCTGCCATAGGCAGGGACACCTCCCACTAGCACAGGGCACTCAAGGCCTCCTCCAACCTGGCCTTGAACACCTCCAGGGAGGGAGCAGCCACAACCTCCCTGGGCAACCTGTGCCAGTGTCTCACCACCCTCACTGCAAACAACTTCCTCCTAACATCCACTCTAAATCTCCCCTCTGCCACTTCAAACTCATTGCCCCTTGCCCTGTCATTGCAAGCCCTTGTCAACAGTCCCTCCCCAGCCTTCCTGTAGCCCCTTCAGATCCTGGAAGGCCACTCTAAGGTCTCCTGGAAGCCTTCTCCTCTGCAGGCTGCACAGCCCCAACTCTCTCAGCCTGTCCTCACAGCAGAGCTGCTGCAGCCCTCTCAGCATCTTGGTGGCCTCCTCTGGACCCACTCCAACAGTTCCATGTCCTTCCTGTGCTGGGGGCTCCAGAACTGCACCCAGGACTGCAGGTGGGCTCTGAGGAGAGCAGAGCCAAGGGGCAGAATCCCCTCCCTTGCCCTGCTGCCCACACTGCTCTTGCTGCAGCCCAGCACACAGTTGCTGTCTGGGCTGCACTCACACTGTAGCCTCAGATTGAGCTTTTCCTCACCCCAGAGCCCCAGGACCTGCTCCTCAGGGCTACTCTCAGCCATTCCCCACCCAGCCTGGAGTTGTGCTTGGGATCGTGACTACCCAGGCGCAGGACCTCACACTTATGTCTGACCATCTGAAAAGTATCAAGTACAAGTCTCAATCTTTCATTAGTCAGGGAATAGTGATCTGCACCTCCTGTCACCTGCCAAGTCCTCATTTGTGCCCTCCACTGCTGGTGCAGCCAGGGATTAATGGTCTTCAGAAAGTGGGAGCACCATGGTCAAAATATATATGAAGATACTGCAGTCATTCAGGTGCCAAAAAACCCAGGTCTAGAAATCTATGGTGAACTCTGATTCTAGTTTTGGTCTTTGTAACTATATTGCTGTCACTGAAGTCAGTCTTGGGCAACACACTCTTTAAAACTATAAGAGTTTGAGTGGTTGCTGGTTGTTTTGTGGTTTGTTTGGGGGTTTTTTTATGTTTTTTTTTTCCCAATAAAACTGCTGCCTCTGAAAAACATTGCAAAGTGATATGCCTCAAAGTTATATAGATTAAAAAAAAAGAAGATTCCTCTTTAAAATATTTAGAGAATTTGCATCAGCATCTGCTGGAGTATGCATGAGTATGACTGTGTAGCTCTGTACGCCTCAGGGATGTTGCAGGCAGGGAAGAGATGATGTGACTTCAAGAGTTTCATGGAAACTCACAATTTATTAATCCTTCTTTCTTCAAGATGAGCAAAAGGGGAGTTGTTTGCTTGCTTCTACAGTCCTGGGTGCAGTTCTGGAGCCCCCAGCACAAGAAGGACATGGAAGTGTTGGAGTGGGTCCAGAGGAGGCCACCAAGATGCTGAGAGGGCTGCAGCAGCTGTGCTGTGAGGACAGGCTGAGAGAGTTGGGGCTCTGCAGCCTGCAGAAGAGAAGGCTTCCAGGAGACCTTAGAGTAGCCTTGCAGGATCTGAAGGGGGCTGCAGGAAGGCTGGGGAGAGACTATTGACAAGGTCTGGGAATGACAGGACAAGGGGAATGGGTTTGAAGTGGCAGAGGGGAGATTGAAAGTGGATGTTAGGAGGAAGTTGTTTGGAGTGAGGGTGGTGAGACACTGGCACAGGTTGCCCAGGGAGGTTGTGGCTGCTCCCTGGCTGGAGGGGTTGAAGGCCAGGTTGGGGGGAGCCTTGAGTGCCCTGTGCTAGGGGGAGGTGTCCCTGCCTATGGCAGGGGGTTGGAACTGGCTGATCCTTGAGGTCCCTTCCAACATTACCACTCTATGATTCTGTGATGTATGCTGAATACCAGGAAATGTTTTTTTCCCAGTAAACCCAGGAAGGAATGCAGTGCTGGGCAGTGGGGGAATAGGAACCAAGATACTGCCTTTTGAGGCTGTGTCCTGCTCAGCACCAAGCATTTTCAAAGCAGACTACATCTCATCAGAAATGACTTAAATCCTGGAAGGAGGACCTGAATGGTCAGGATGGCTTTTAGAGTGTCCTTCTAAGCTTACTTTTTCTGGGCATGTTGTAAATGATTGTTTTAAAAATATATCAGTGTTATGAAATCACTGAGTGTGTCTACTCAGTGGCCAGCCAGGCTCTACCCTAACCTTTCATTTGTATCTGAGATGCAACTGTAAGGGATACATCTAATGGTCCTAGGGCTAACAACAAACTGGAAGAGTAGCAGGCACCCTGAGTGACACAGATGCAATGAGAAGGATGATGACAAACTTAAGAGCCTGTGTGAAATCAGCAATCACAAATCAGTCAAGACATAGGAGAGGAAGACTACCGGGTGGCAAAAAAAAACCAGGGAATAATCGAGTGGGTAGCAGGACAGAAGGGAGGTATAAACACTTTTTAGTGGCTCTTAAACTAGCTGTAAGTCTAGAACCTGGTGTATTTTATCATGGGATTGGCTTTCTCTTTGGAAGAATCACCAAAGAAGCTCTAAGGCAGGCCAGAAAGACATTTGGAGGCTGGGGGAGGGAACAAGCTGGAACATTCACAGAAGCTACTTTGATGAGAATAACGAGAAACAGGAAATATGTGGCAAGCCTTGAAAGCAAGGAAGAGCTGATGTAGTTAGAGATGGGGAGATGCATAAATCTCTCAGAGTGCAGAAAGCTGTTAAAAAGTGATATGAGAAAAGGACACCTGAGAGAATTACCAGAGAGTGAAGGGTAGAAATTCTTTTTTCCCTATACTTCCACAGATACTTATTTACTTGGTTCCTAGCACACAAGCTCTGTACTCTTTCTTTCCTATAAGCTTTCTCATGTCCACATAGTACAATAAAGCATACCAATATTTTGCAAATATGGTGAGAATGGGTTCCAAACTTCCACTTTGGAAACTCAACCATCAAGCAGGACCCTGGAAACACTGCAACTATCTTTTGTCTCTACTGATTGCTCCCTGCCATCTCTGAAGGGACACAAGGATGAGTTGGTGGCAACCAGGAAGATACAGGTCAGTGGTATCCATATTTAGAGTGGATGTTAGGAGGAAGTTGTGTGCAGTGAGGGTGGTGAGACACTGGCACAGGTTGCCCAGGGAGGTTGTGGCTGCTCCCTCCCTGGAGGTGTTGAAGGCCAGGTTGGAGGAGGCCTTGAGTGAGCTGTGCTAGTGGGAGGTGTCCCTGCCTATGGCAGGGGGTTGGAACCGGATGATCCTTGAGGTCCCTTTCAATCTTACCATTTATGATTCTATGATATTTAACCACCCACCCACTGTCCCAAGGACTAGATAAAGAAATCAGTCTGTGTGTGTGTCTCTGTGTGTGTGTGTGTGTGTGTGAGTGTGTGTGTGTGAGTGTGTGTGTGTGTGTGTGTGTGNGAGTGTGTGTGTGTGTGTGTGAGTGTGTGTGTGAGTGTGTGAGTGTGAGTGTGTGTGTGTGAGTGTGACTGTGTGAGTGTGACTGTATGTGTGTGTGTGTGTGTGTGTGTGAGTGTGTGTGTGTGTGTGTTCAATCTCTTATTCTGCCTTGAGTGAGAAGTTATCTCCCCTTGCTTGGTAGAGGGTAAACTCTTAGGAGCTGCTGGTACACAGCTGTGGGGAAGTCTCTTTTTCAGTGGCATCCACCAAAGTGAGGCAGTTGTTTATAAGGAGATGTCTGAGTACTATGGGCAAAAGATAAAAATGGTGAAGCTTTCCAAGGGTTGCCCATTTCTCAGGGAGCTCATCAAGTGCAGGCTGTCTTGCTCTTCCTCAAGACGTAATTTGTTGTGAGCAGATGCTTCGTTCTTGTTGACTTAGACACAACTTTCAGTATGCAACTTTCCTCTTTCTCACCTCTTCTTTGCTGATTATTTCTTTAGAAATCAGCAAGAATCCTTTGCTGATTATTTCCTTAAATCCCTTAGAACCTGTTTGTTCCTACAAACCCTATTCATGCAAACCATCGGGGGGGAGCTTCACTGAAAAACCAGTAGCTCCAAGACAGAGACAGTAGCTCCAAGACACGCATTTTCCTGTGAATTTTCATAACCAAACCTAACAGATTCTCTGACTAAATACATTTTGGCAGCATTTTTAGGTGTCTGGTCTTGAAAACAGTAGGGTAGTGCATAATGTGTTGTACTTAGTACCTTGTACCAAAATACTTACACCTGTCTTCTACCTAGAAGTGTGATTTCTGGAGGCAGAGCAGATAATGTAGGAAAAATGTGGAGGGAAGCCTTTCTTAACACCTCTTTCTTGCTCCAGTAGCCAAATACAGATCTGTGGTGCTTTTCTTTTACCTTGCCTTCTCCCCGTGACTTCAACAGTGACACATCTCTGTCAAAACAGAGTATGCAGATGCCCATATGAAAGGTAATATTTGCTGACACTTCAGGAAGACTTCAGAACCCTTATTAGATAAACAGGAATAGAAGTAAAAAAAATAGAGAGGGAAAATCTTGACAGCAGTAAACAGAAACAAACAAACAAAAAATCAATAGTATTATTTTATTTCATCTCTGTTTTTTATTCATAGAAGGATTCTATGGCTTGGGCATGAGCTAGCTAGATTCAGACCTTTTACCTCCAGTCCTAGCCAGCCTCACAGCTGGTAGAAGTTGCTATAGTTGGGTGGCTGCAATTGGATCCAGGAGGTAATTCAGAGGATCCATCTCTAAAGTTCACCTTAGGCTGGGTGTAGCACATTTGTGAAATAGAAGCTGGATTCTGAAGTGATTGACTTACCCAGCAGCTCAGAAGATCTCCTGATAGATATCTCAGCTAAAAGCTGACTCCCCACTTGTGGAGTCCATGCTGGATGTTGGACTCCTGCTTGCTCTACTGGTTTCTGTGAGATGGAAACCCAGGTACAAGGACTGTAGAGAGCTATGGGCTACTCTGCTCAGGTCCCCAGGGCAAACAGCGGTGATATGAGAACCGTGAGCTATGAACCACTCTGTTCAGATGCAACCTTATGCACTAGGGCTGAACCCTACATCCAGGTTCCTAAATTGTCCTTTGGCAGAGTTTAGGAACATGGATCCAGGCTGGAGTTAATGCAGTTCCCACACAACCACAACCCATGTGTTTCTACTCCAGATTTTGAGCTATGTGCTGTAGTGTCTGCATTGCTAGCAATACCTGGCCTGGGTTTTGGCTAGCTCTAGCACAAACCAAACTCCTTGTGTGTCTCTTTTCTCTGATGCAGAGTGCAGGCTGCCAGTGGAGGGAAAGCAGGACTTTGTACTTCAGCTGTCCTCAGTGAGGATAAGTGACTGAAGCTGTCAATCCTGCACCAGACTTGTGGCAGTCACCTCACTTGCTATATAGAATCACAGAATGGTAAGGTTGGAAGGGACCTCAAGGGTCATCCAGTTCCAAACCCCTGCCATAGGCAGGGACACCTCCCACTAGCACAGGGCACTCAAGGCCTCCTCCAACCTGGCCTTCAACCCCTCCGGGCAGGGAGCAGCCACAACCTCCCTGGGCAACCTGTGCCAGTGTCTCACCAACCTCACTGCAAACAACTTCCTCCTAACATCCACTTTCAAGCTCCCCTCTGCCACTTCAAACCCATTCCCCTTGTCCTGACATTGCAAGCCCTTGTCAATAGTCCCTCCNCTGCACCCAGGACTCCAGATGGGTCTGTATGTATGTATGTATGTCTGTCT
>VWYK01029091.1:33823-43956 GCA_013399775.1 Semnornis frantzii | reverse complement strand
ACTGGAGCTGCCTGGCAGCAGTCCCCTGCCCTGAGCCCCCAGGGGCTGTGTGAGGGCCATGAGGTGGATGAAGGAGCAGGAATCTGGGGCACAGGCCTGGGTGGTCCTGCCAGTCACTGACCCCAGCGGTGGTCTTGTGACTGCAGCGTGGGGGGAGCCCTTCCCGCTGCCTCCCTCCCCTTCTGCCCGTTCAGTTCAGGTTGTTACTGGGAGTTCCTCTTCCAGTAATGAAAAGGTTTTGCCCGTGGGGAAGATCCAAGATAAAGCAGCGTTGCAGGAGCCACCGCTGAGGCAGAGCAGGGTAATTACTCTGAGCTCTGCTTACAGTAAACAGCAAAGGCTCTCTGCTTCTATTCCCCTGATGGGTGGACTGGGATCCCAGCTGCCCAGGGAGCAGGCAGGGTCTTCCTCAAAGCGCCTCCCTCCTGGGCTCTGCAGCCTTTCCGGGCTCATGGAGAGGTAGGCAGGGCCTGTTGGGTGTCCTCGGGCTGCTCAGCTGCTGGCACAAGGACCTGCTTTTGTGGCTTGCCCTGCAGAGCTGGGCAGGGGTCTGCCATCCCTGGCTGTGCTCTGCTGGTCAGCATCACCTACATCCCTGTGGGTTGTCATGGCCTTGTGGGTGTTCAGAAAGGTGCTTGTCTGATCAGGTGTCAGCTGGGAAGAGAGGCCTGATGTCTCCCTGAGATAAAAGGATGAGAGCTTGGTGAACCCTTCCATTGTGCCTTCCCTCTGCCACCTGAGGGGTGAACCCTTCCATGCTGCCTGCCCTCTGCCACCTGAGGGGTGAACCCTTCCATTGTGCCTGCCCTCTGCCACCTGAGGGGGGTGAACCCTTCCATGCTGCCTGCCCTCTGCCACCTGTGGGGGGTGAACCCTTCCATCCTGCCTGCCCTCTGCCACCTGTGGGGGGTGAACCCTTCCATTGTGCCTGCCCTCTACCACCTGAGGGGGGTGAACCCTTCCATGCTGCCTGCCCTCTGCCACCTGTGGGGGGTGAACCCTTCCATCCTGCCTGCCCTCTGCCACCTGTGGGGGGTGAACCCTTCCATTGTGCCTGCCCTCTACCACCTGAGGGGGGTGAACCCTTCCATGCTGCCTGCCCTCTGCCACCTGTGGGGGGTGAACCCTTCCATCCTGCCTGCCCTCTGCCACCTGTGGGGGGTGAACCCTTCCATTGTGCCTGCCCTCTACCACCTGAGGGGGGTGAACCCTTCCATGCTGCCTGCCCTCTGCCACCTGTGGGGGGTGAACCCTTCCATCCTGCCTGCCCTCTGCCACCTGTGGGGGGTGAACCCTTCCATTGTGCCTGCCCTCTACCACCTGAGGGGGGTGAACCCTTCCATGCTGCCTGCCCTCTGCCACCTGTGGGGGGTGAACCCTTCCATCCTGCCTGCCCTCTGCCACCTGTGGGGGGTGAACCCTTCCATTGTGCCTGCCCTCTACCACCTGAGGGGGGTGAACCCTTCCATGCTGCCTGCCCTCTGCCACCTGTGGGGGGTGAACCCTTCCATCCTGCCTGCCCTCTGCCACCTGTGGGGGGTGAACCCTTCCATTGTGCCTGCCCTCTACCACCTGAGGGGGGTGAACCCTTCCATGCTGCCTGCCCTCTGCCACCTGAGGGGTGAACCCTTCCATTGTGCCTGCCCTCTACCACCTGAGGGGGGTGAACCCTTCCATGCTGCCTGCCCTCTGCCACCTGTGGGGGGTGAACCCTTCCATCCTGCCTGCCCTCTGCCACCTCAGGGGGGTGAACCCTTCCATCCTGCCTGCCCTCTGCCACCTGAGAGGGGTGAACCCTTCCATCCTGCCTGCCCTCTGCCACCTGAGAGGGGTGAACCCTTCCATCATGCCTGCCCTCTGCCACCTGAGGGGGGTGAACCCTTCCATCCTGCCTGCCCTCTGCCACCTGAGGGGTGAACCCTTCCATCCTGCCTGCCCTCTGCCACCTGTGGGGGGTGAACCCTTCCATCCTGCCTGCCCTCCTTGGCACCTAGGGGGCAGAGAGCTGGCTGATGATTTTCTGTTACTGTAACACAACTTTTGGTGCTTCAGGGTCAGGCAAAACAAAACCAGAGTTGTTGCTGAGTTTTTTTCTGGGTGCTGTGGCAACTGAAGCTGCAGGCTTTCCTCTCTGTGCCCATGTTTGGAGGTTTAGCAGGTTGTAGATGTGTCATGACCATATATAATGGCACATGTTGGAGCAGGAGGCCAGCTGCTCTTGGCAGCTTGGAGCATCAAGTTCAGTGAGTTGACTAAAGCTGCAGGAAATTGTGCTGCTCTCCCTCTTCCCCTCTCTTCTTCCCTTTACATTGTCCCCATCCTTGATGTGTTTTTGTTTTTCCCCCTGCTCTGGAAAAATCAAGACCCAATCTTTCTGCCCTTCAGAAAACTCCCACACACCTCTGCTTGAGGACTCAGTGACTCAGATGACCCCAGAGGAGCACTACAGACGCATGATGTCAGCACTCAATGAACATGGCACCTTTGAAGAGCAGCAGCAGCAGCAGCAACGTCTCTACCAGCTGGCCAACAGCATGGCAGTGCCCAGCCATGGAGGTAGGGGCCTAGCTTTGCCACTTGGTGGAAGTCTGGCAAGGTGTCCCTCACCCTTGTGTGCACCTGAGGAGGATTTACTGCTGGGGGGAAGGATTTGGGAGTCCTGGTGGATGGCAGGATGCCCAGGAGCCAGCAGGCTGCTCTTGTGGCCAGGAAAGCCAATGCCATTCTGGAGGGGGGGGGATTAGAAGGGCTGTGGTGAGTCAGTCAAGGGAGGTTCTCCTGCCCCTCTGCTCTGCCCTGGCCAGGCCTCATCTGGAGTATTGTGCCCTGGTTCAAGAAGGGACAGGATGCTGCTTGAGAGAGTGCAGCACAGAGCCACCAAGATGATTAAGGGAATGGAAGATCTCTCTTGAGAGCCTGAGGGAGCTGGGGGCTTCTCAGCTTGGAGAGGAGGAGAATGAGAGGTGACCTCATTCATCTTTATCAGTATGTGCAGGGTGAGTGCCAGGAGGCTGGAGCCAGCCTCTTCTCAGTCATGCCCAGTGACAGGGCAAGGGGCAGTGGGTGGAAGCTGAGGCATAGGAGGTTCCATGTGAACCTGAAGAAGAATTTTTTTCACTGTGAGGGTGACAGAGCACTGGAACAGGCTGCCCAGGGGCGTTGTGGAGTCTCCCTCTCTGGAGATAGTCAAAAACTATCTGGATGCATTCCAGTGTGGTCTTCTCTAGGTGATCCTGCTCTGGCAGGGGGACCAGATGAGCTTTGGAGGTCCCTTCCAGCCCCTGACATTCTGTGACTCTATGATTTATGGGTTGCAGTGGGGTATGGTAGACCTCATGGTCTCAGAGGTCTTTTCCAACCTTAGTGATTCTCTGGTGCTGTGTTTATCAGGCAATGAATGCAGGTGGTGCTGGAGAGGATCCTACAGGCTGTGCTCCTGCCATCTCTGTGGGGACATCTACCCTTAGCCAGCTAAAAATGCTGGTACCTCCTGGAGCTAATGTGGGGGAGGCCATGCCTGAAGGGAGTTTAGAGTGAGCTGGGTGTTGGTCTCTCTAGTGATAGGATGAGAAGAAATGGCCTCAGGTGGCACCAGGGATGGTTTAGGTTGGGTATTAGAAGCAACTTCTTGACTGAAAGGGTTCTCAAACCCTGAGAGGTGGTGGAATCCTCATCTCTGAAGGTGTTTCAGAGCTGCAGAGATGTGGTGCTGAGGGACATGGTTAGCTGGAGAGGATCCTACAGGCTGTGCTCCTGCCATCTCTGTGGGGACATCTACCCTTAGCCAGCTAAAAATGCTGGTACCTCCTGGAGCTAATGTGGGGGAGGCCATGCCTGAAGGGAGTTTAGAGTGAGCTGGGTGTTGGTCTCTCTAGTGATAGGATGAGAAGAAATGGCCTCAGGTGGCACCAGGGATGGTTTAGGTTGGGTATTAGAAGCAACTTCTTGACTGAAAGGGTTCTCAAACCCTGAGAGGTGGTGGAATCCTCATCTCTGAAGGTGTTTCAGAGCTGCAGAGATGTGGTGCTGAGGGACATGGTTAGCTGGAGAGGATCCTACAGGCTGTGCTCCTGCCATCTCTGTGGGGACATCTACCCTTAGCTAAAAATGCTGGTACCTCCTGGAGCTAACATGGGGGAGGCCATGCCTGAAGGGAGTTTGGAGTGAGCTGGGTGTTGGTCTCTTCTCTCTAGTGACAGGTTGAGAAGAAATGGCCTCAAGTGGCACCAGGGGAGGTTTAGGTTGGATACTAGGAGCAACTTCTTGACTGAAAGGATTCTCAAACCCTGAGAGGTGGTGGAATCCTCATCTCTGAAGGTGTCTCAGAGCTGCAGAGATGTGGTGCTGAGGGACATGGTTTAGCATCAGCCTTGGCAGAGTTAGAGGATGGTTGGGCTGGATGATCTCAAAGGGCTGTTCCAAACAGTTCAGTGGTTCTGTGATGTGCTTGCTGGGATAGATGAGCTGCACCACCACTACTCTCTGTTTTGCAGTGCTGCTCCTTTGTCTCAAGGGCTGATGTCAATCTGAACGTGCAGGATCTGTGCTGTAAGTCTTCCTTGAGTCCTAGGCTGGTGGAGCAATGGGCATGAGAGCTGGCATCGTGCAAGGAGGGCTGTGAGGTGTGGGCAGTGCCAGGTACTGCTGCCATTTAATGGGGACTGAAAGAGCAGGGTGTTGTTGGAGGGTTTAGTTCAACATTGGTAGTGTCAGGCTTAGGAGGTGCCTGCAGTTGTTGCAGACATGGCATAAATTGGTGTTAAAGACCTTTCACCTTAATGAGAATTAGATGTCTTACAATTTCATGGACAATTAAAATATGCAGATGAAGCTAAGCTGCAGAGAAGACAGCTTAGCAGGCAAATGCAGTGGGGCAGGTTCATCTGTGGGATCAGCTGTTGGAAGCAATTATCTCTACATCACTGAGGATTGATTTGCTCCTTCACTAGCCTGAACCAGACCTGCTGTGGAAAAGTGAGGCACAACTCCCATGCCCAGTGCATGCTCACTGGGTGAGGGCTTCCTCAGAGCATTGCCTCAAGGACCCTGCAGGGTGCAGCTTCCAGCACTGCAAAGCTGTCCCCAGGCCTTCCCAGGGTGGTGGCACAGCTCTCTGAGGCTGAGCTGGGCACTAGGGGTAGCTGAGGGACCTCCCAGGCCTTCTTCATTTAAACCCTGTTGTGTGCACAGCAGATTGTGGCTCTGCTGCTGCCAGGCTGTGGCAGCACAGGAGGATTTCTGCACAGGTCTCTGTCTTGAAGGCAAGGTGCTGCCATTCTGCTCTTTAAAAGGAGGCTGCTGCTTGTAGGATTACATTAATGCATGAGAAGAGAAGCCCAAAACCTGGCCCTGAAGCAGCCTCCTCGTTAAGAGCTGCTGCTGCCCAGTGCTGCTGGACTGCTGTCCTGGCTGGGTAGGTGCAGTACCAGGCTCTAATGGGGCCCACAGGAACTCAGGGATTCTTGGAAGGCTTTGCCTGGCTTGTGGAGGAATCTGCCTGCCTCTGGCTCAGCTGCAGCACCCTGTGCTGTGCCCAAAGGGGGCACCAGCCAGTTACAGCTTCTCTGCCCTGGCAACCTGCAGAGGAGCCACAAGCATCTCTCCATAGGCTCAGAGGCTCCCCAGCTGGCTTCACCTGTCCTCAGGTGAGCCACAAGCACCCCTGTGTGAGCCAAAGCTCCCTCAGCCCACCTCACCTGTCCTCAGGTGAGCCACAAGCACCCCTGTGTGAGCCAAAGCTCCCTCAGCCCACCTCACCTGTCCTCAGGTGAGCCACAAGCACCCCTGTGTGAGCCAGAGCTCCCTCAGCCCACCTCACCTGTCCTCAGGTGAGCCACAAGCACTCCTGTGTGAGCCAAAGCTCCCTCAGCTCACCTCACCTGTCCTCAGGTGAGCCACAAGCACTCCTGTGTGAGCCAAAGCTCCCTCAGCTCACCTCACCTGTCCTCAGGTGAGCCACAAGCACCCCTGTGTGAGCCAAAGCTCCCTCAGCCCACCTCACCTGTCCTCAGGTGAGCCACAAGCAGCCCTGTGTGAGCCAAAGCTCCTCCACCCACCTGTCCTCCAGCAAGCAAAGCCTGCTTGGTGCAGGGTGAAGCCATGTGTTGCACCCAGGTCCTCAGCTGCAGGAGTGAAAGGGAGGATGCAGGTGTCTGGATCAGGCAAAGCTAAGGAGATGGAAGAGGTGATGCTGTTCCAGTCTTGGAAGCAGAGGGTTGGACTGTGGCTGGGAAGCTGTGCCAGAACCTGCAGCAGCTTACCAGAAGCTGTGCCAGAGCCTCTGCTGCTTCTCACCCAAGGCTGTACCTGCCTGGGTTAGCCAGGGAGGGAGCACAAACAGCATCAGGGAAGCATCCAGCAAGAGCTAGAGGAGATTCTCTGCTCTGGAGTGTAAATCCCCAGGGCTCCTCGTTAGGTTAATGAAGAAGCTGTCTTCTTTTCCACTCTGTTTGATTTGATTGGCTTCTCCAGGGGCAGGAGGGCGATTCCCTTCGCTAGGGAGTGAGGATTTGCTTATCAGCAGAGAGGCACAGCAGAAAGCTGTGCTGAGGCACACTGTAGTGAGCAGGGCAGATGCTTTTGTGCCTGGTGTTCAGCTGTCCCAGGTGTTCTCCAGAGCAGCAGAGCTCCTGCCCAGATGACACATAGGTAGGGGGCCAAGCCATGCACTGCAGGGATGGAGTCTGCATGTGGACAGTGAGCAAGGGCACAGCCTGTGAGAGGAGAGTCTAGAGGATGCATCCTGCACAGAAGGGTAATGCTCCAGCCTTGGGGCAGAGTTTCTGGACAGCTGCCCAGCAGAGAAGGACCTGAGGGTGCTGGCTGAGAGCTGACTGACTGTGAGCCAGCCTGTGGCCAAGAAATCCAGCAGCATCCTGGCTTGGATCACTATGTGTGGCCAGCAGGACCATGGAAGTGATTGTGCCTCTGTGCACTGGTGAGGCTGCACCTGGAATACTGCACTCAGTTTCAGGTCCCTCACTACAAGAAGGGGGTGGGGGTGGGGGGGGCTGGAGAGGGTCCAGAGGGCAACAAAGCTGGGGAAGGGTCTGGGGAACAGGGCTGGTGAGGAGCTGCTGAGGGAACTGGGCTGTACTTACCCTGGAGAAAAGGAGGCTGAGAGGAGACTTGCTGACTCTAGGCAGCTCCCTCAAAGGAGGCTGCAGTGAGGTGAGGGTTGGTCTCTTCTCTCTAGTATCAGATGATAGGATGAGAGGAAATGACCTGAAATTGTGCTGGGAAGGTTTAGGTTGGAGATTAGGAACAATTTCTTTCCTGCAAGAGTGGTCAGGGGTGGGAACAGGCTGCCCAGGGAGGTGCTGGAGTCACCATCCTTGGAGATGTTCAGAAAAGTTGTGGGCACCTGGGGATGAGGGGCATGGTGGTGTCAGGTTGGCAGTTGGACTGACACTGAAAGTCTCTTCCAGCCCAAACAGTGCAACTAACACATGCAGAGACAGAGGGCTCATGGCTTGCAGGTCCGTGCAGACCACCCTGCAGGCACATTGCTGACCCAGCCCTGCACAAAACGTGCTGTGTGTGCTGATGCTGGCACAGACAGCTGTGGTGGAGCACTTCAGCTGGGCACAGGGTGGCTGCTGGCCATGCAGGACAGCTGGTGGCACCCCTGCTTCCCCCCCATGTCAGCACCAGAGCAGCTCAATTACATTAGGAGCCTGACCTTTGTTTTTATGATTATGATTGAATTGTCTCCTCAACGTGGCTTAAGTGTGGAGGTCACAGCAGGCTTCTGGGGCTGGGCAAGAGCCTACACTGGCAGATTTCTCTGGTGTAACATTGAAAAGACACAGCTTGGGTGTATTTTGGATCCTCTCCCCACCACGGGGCTCTGGGTGGGAGGGCTAGAAACGATGAGTGCCAGTACAAGGCACAGTTTATCTGTGGGCTCACCTGGAGGCACCAATAACATTAATAATTTAAAAAAAAAAAAAAGTTAATAGTTNAAGAGGAGGGGAGAGAAAGAGAGAGAGAAAGAGGAGAGGGTGTGCTGGTGAGGGGGGGGTGGCTGCGGTCATTCAGGATCAATGCGGCTCCTGGAATTGGCTGCACGCCAGGCTTCTAAATTACAGGCACTGTGGCAATAAGGAGTGACCTGGGTTTTTCAGATAATTAATTTATAAACATGGAAGGTGCACAGGCCCTGCCTTGCAGAATTCTCCAGGCTTTTTTTCTTTTTTTTTTTTATTCTTTTCCTGATGGGCTTTGGTGTTTCACTCTTTCGCATGCACCCGTGCGAGCTGCACATCGTTGTAATGTTGGTGTCCCCTTCCCTGCCCCAGTTGGGAGTGCTGGGGTGGTTATTGGTGTGTGCTGGGATGTGGCTAAGGGTGTTCAGGTACTGAGGTCCTCCCTGCTGCCAGCAAAAATGGCAGCTGTGTAAGCATTTTCACTTCAGCTCTCAGTCCCGCCGTGGGTCTTCAGCTCTGAGCATCACTAAAATATCTGAAGTGATTCATACGTTCACAGAATGGGTTGGGTTGGGAGGGATCTTAAAGATCATCCACTTGCAGCCCCCCTGCCATGGGCAGGGACACCTCCCACTAGCCCAAGTTGCTCAGGGCCTCATCCAACCTGGCTTTGAACACCTCCAAGGAGGGGGCATCCATAGCCTCCCTGGGCAACCTGTGCCAGTGTCTCCCCACCCTCACCATAACGAATTTCTTCCTCATCTCCAGCCTAAAGCTTCCCTCTTCCACCTCAGAGCCATTTTGCTTCATCCTATCACTTGCAAGCCCTTGTAAAAAGTCTCTTCCCAGCTTTCTTGTAGCCCCTTTTCAGGGTCTCCCTGTAGCCTTTTCTCCATGCTGAGCAGCCTCAAGTGCTGGGTGAGACTCAAGCTAGGCTGAGCACATCTTGGGGCTAATGGGAATATGGATGGCTGAGATTTCCAGAACTGAAGTAGAACAGCACAGTGATATAAAGAAAGGCAAGGAGATGGAAATGGAATATTCCCAGGGTCATGCAACACTCTTATATTAACTTAGCTTTATGAATCAGGACTAATATGAATATGGAGTGCTCTGAAATCTCAATATGCAGCTTGATCCCAACCAGGGTGTGTTCATCAAGACAAATCTTCCTCTCTTCCTCTCCCCAGCTGTGTTTTGTTTTGCTTTTGCAGAGAGGAGCACAGTGAGTGTAAGAAGGAGGTTTCCTCTCAGTGTGCATCTCTGTGTGTGGTTTGGTTGGGTTTTTTTCCCCCCTCTGCCTCGTGTGAATGGCAGCTGAGGTTTTGTTGGGGGGGGGTAGAAGCAAGCTGTGCACAGGATCTTTTAAAAGAGGTATAGGAAGCTAAGGGAGCCCTGATGCTGAACTGCAGCACTCTGAAAAAGCCTCTGATAGTGCACCTGGTGTGGGTGTCCATGTCATGGAATGCCAGGTTGGAAGGGACCTCGAGGACTACCTGGTCCAACCTTTCTAGGTAGTAGCAGAGTTGCAATGAGCTGACCCAGTGCTCTGCCAAGCTGAGTCTTAAAACTGACCAGTGCAGGGGAATCCACTGCTTGCCTTGGCAGATGATTGCAATGCCCAACTGTTCTCATGGGGAAACCTTTGAGTCCAATAGGAATCTCCCCAGGAGCAACTTGTACCCATCACCCTTTGTCTTTTCCATGGGATGCACTGAGCAGGTACAGACCTGCTGGGATGCCAACTCTCCTCCCACCCTGGCTCAGCCCAGGGCTGCTGCATCCCTCTGCACCCTTGGTGCTCAAGGAAACAGCCCTCGGTTCTCTGCAGCCCCACTGCTGCATGTCGCTGTCGGCAGGCATGGTCGCCCCCCCAGCCGGGGGAGATGGGAGTAGGCAGATTGCTCCCAGCCAGGGCGGGTAGGGAGCGCCCAGGGAAGCTGCCCCCGCACCCCGCAGCGGGAGGTGCCTGGGCAGGGGAGGCTGCAGGGCAGGTCATGCTGCTCAGGGGCTCTGGGGAGGAGGGGGCCACGGGGAGCCGGGCACAAAGCGAGCCCCGAGAGCCCTCGGGGGCCCGGCGGAGCTGAGCTGAGGGAGTCCGCGGCCCCAGCACGGCCGCTCCGCAGCAGGTCGCGGCGGGGAACGCGGCTCCGGCTCCCCGGCAGCGGCTGGGACCAGCTCCGCTCCCCGCCGGGCGCCGCGGGG
>VWYK01029091.1:0-10767 GCA_013399775.1 Semnornis frantzii | reverse complement strand
GGGCCCCTTCTTTCCCTCTCTCTCTCCAAGTCTCTCTTCTCTCCACCCAAGCCCTGGATAGCAATAAGGAGAGAGTGTGGTAGGAGGAGCTGTGAGTGGGGGCAAGGTTAGGAGGGAGCTTCTGAGCCACAGGGCTGGTGGTGGTCTGGGGTTCAGTGTCTCTCCAGCTCATGCTTCTCCTGCAGAGAGCATGCTGGTGGCTGTGTGTGGAGCAGCTGGACTGAGGGGGGGGCTGTCAGGTGGCCCCTCCATTGGGGTGAGCAGCCTGAGCTGGCAGCAGGCAGGCAGAAGGTGCACCCAGAGCATTGCAGGGGCAGAAGGAGGTGGTGAGAAGTTCCTGCTTGCAGCAGGCATGGCAGTCACCTCCCTGTGACACCATGGAGTGCTGGTGTCTGGGACTGTGGAGCTCATTAGAGGGGAGTTAAAAGACTTATCAGTGGTGGAGGCTTCATAAAGCCTGCTCAGTGTGAGGTCATGAGGTGCCACACAGAAAAGCAAGCCTGTGTTTTTTGCTTCCACATCTGCTGGAGCCCACAATAAATGCCCCATTGAGGGAAGGCACCAAACAGGGAGGCAGAGATGCCTGAGCTGTCTGGGACAGTCTTGTGCAGAGGGCAGAGCCTGCTTAGCAGGGAGGGACTGCAAGTGGCAGAGATAGAGAAGCAAAGGGCCACAGTTCAGGACAGTGCAGCCTTGCAGCAGAGAGACATCCTAGGCTGAGAGCAGGTCTTGAAAGGGAGGACTTGAGCTTTGTGGAGTTAATGCCACTCCAGGAGGAGCTTCTCTGCTGACAACTGGGTGCAGAGCTGTGCTCTGACATCCAGGCTGCTGAAAGCTGATGTCTAAACACCTGGAGTCTCCCCAGCTTTGGCTCTTGCTGTCTCTGTGTTAGTCCTGACATGTCCCCTCCCAGAATTTGGGAAGGGTCAAGCTGAGCAGCCCTGCATCTGCTGGCAGCTCCAGTCAGGAGAGCAGTGTGCCTGGCTGGCTCTGGGGGTCTGCCATGGGGAAGGGTGGACATTTCTTCATGCCTGCCAAGGGTCACAGGCTCACAGCATGGCAGAGGTTGGAAGGGACCCAAAGAGCTCATCCAGTCCAACCCCTGCCAGAGCAGGACCAGACAATGCAGCTCAGGGCACACAGAACACATCCAGACAGGCCTGCAAAGGCTCCACAGAAGGAGACTCCACAACCTCTCTGGGCAGCCTGTGCCAGGGCTCTGGGACCCTTCCAGGCAAGAAGTTTCCCCTTGTGTTGAGCTGCAACCTCCTGTGCTGCAGCTTCCATCCATTGCTCCTTGTCCTACCCCAGGCAGCAGTGAGCAGAGCCTGTCCCCCCCCTCCTGACCCCCAGCCCTCAGAGAGTTCTAAACATTGATTCAATCCCCTCTCAGTCATCTCCTCTCCAGACTGCACAGCCCCAGGTCCCTCAGCCTCTCCTCCCCAGGCAGTGCTCAGTCCCCTCAGCATCCTCCCAAGGGGATGGGGAAGTGGAAAGCTGGGACTGTCCCTCACCTGCCCCTCCCTGCTGAGCTGTAGGATAATGTCCTCTCAGTTCAAGGCCTGCCCTTCCTTACCTCCTCACCCAGGTGCTGATCCCATCCCAGGATGGTTTGTTAAAAGCACCTCTGAAGCAAATGCTGCTCCTGACAGCTGTGAGGCTGTGCTCAGGAAACTGCTGCTTGTGGAGATGTGGTGCAGGTGATGTTCCCCAAGGGGACTGACAGAGGTTTGGGTTGTGCTCAGGAGTGGATCAGTGACTTGGCTGTGTGCAAGGGAGAAGGGTCAGGTCGTGGCTATGGAGAGAGGCAGGGAAAGGACACTGGTTAAGAGCAGATGGTGGATGGATGGGTGCTGAGGGGAGTGAGAAGCAGCAGGGCTGTGCAGGCAGAGGGGAGCTGAGGAGCTGGATTTAGTGGGGATGATCTGGGGGTGGGTGATGGATTCAGGAGTGTACATGAGTGGGCTGCAGTATGTTGCTGAAGAGAGCTCAAGCAGAAGGCTCAAAGCCTCAAACTCACAGCTCCTCACGTTGTGTCCCACCACCCCAGACAGCTTGCCTGCATTCCTGTGCTGAGGAATGGAGCTCAGAGATCAAATCACAGAATGGTAGGAGTTGGAAGGCACCTCTGAAGACCATGGAGTGCAACCCCCACCCCCAGCCAAGCTTCTGAGTTAGGGCAGGAGGAAATGCACAGAACTCTTGAATGCAGACACCTTAGAAACATAGAATCAGTCAGGGCTGGAAGGGAGCACAAGGAGCCAGCTCCAAGCCCCTGCCATGCCCAGGGACACCTCACACCAGCTCAGGCTGCCCACAGCCTCATCCAGCCTGGCCTCAAACACCTCCAGGGATGAGGCTTCCACCACCTCCCTGGGCAACCCCTGCCAGGCTCTCACCAGCCTCCTGCTCAACAACTTCTTCCTAACCTCCAGGCTGACTCTCCCCATTTCCAGCTCTGTTCCACTCCCCCCCAGTCCTATCCCTACCTGACAGCCTCAAAAGTCCCTCCCCAGCTTTCTTGTAGCCCCCTTCAGATCCTGCAAGGCCACAAGAAGGTGATGGTGGCATTGCAGTGCCAGCCCAGCACCCTGGCAAAGTTGACTCTTCCAACTGCCCAGTGCAGGGCAACCCAACTGCTTCCCTTGGGAGATGATTCCAGTGCCCAGCTGTTCCCATGGGGAAAACTCCTCTGGAGCCCTACCAGAACCTCCCCAGGAGCAACTTGTCCCCATCACCTCTTGTCCTCTCCATGTGGCACTCTCTGTAAAAAGGGAGTCTCCATCCTCCTGGCAGCCACCCTTGGTGTCCTGGTGCATGCTCCCAGTAAGGTCACCTGGGAGCCTCTCCAGACTGAACAGCCCCAGCTGCCTCAGGCTCATCCATTTACACCTTCCAGCTCAGCTCCTGGTGCACCAGTGGGGAAGGAGTGAGTAGCCAGCACAGACAGAGAGGTTCAGTGATGCCCTCACTGCCTGGCACCCCAACTGTTTGAAGCTCATGGGAGCTGCTGTGCACAGCCTGCTGCTGTGGCCTTGCTGTGCAGGGGGTGAGGATGGGGATGTTTGAGGGTTTTTTTATGCACCATGTTTATAGGCTTAGCAGATTTGTTGTGTTGGTTTTTCTTGCTGTGTGAAAATGCCAAGGTTCAAGGCTGGCCCAGCTCTGTGGTTTGAAACTGCAGAGCTGTCTGTGTCCTCTGCTCCAAAAACCCACAGCTGCTGGGGAGGTCTGGCACTGCTCTGCAGGCTTCTGCTGCCAGGAGAACCCAGCAAGAGCTTGGTGCTGTGCTGGGCACTCAGAGCCACGCTTCAGGCAGACAAGAAAACTCCAGCAAGACCAAAAAAGACAAAGCAAACCCCAAAGTTGGCTGATTGCAGCCTTGACACAGTGTTCAGCTTTGGCCCTGCAGGGGAGCAGGGCCTGTGGGACACCCAAGGGGCTGCTTTTCTCAAGCTGAAGGCTTTGTCATAGAGGGTTTTAAGGCCAAGTGAAGGGCAGGGGGAGGCTTTTGGCTCCCAGCCACCTTGGCTAGAGAGGAAGGAGAAGGAATGGGCTGTGTAGCCAGGTCAGGGAGCAGAGGCACATGCTGCAGTCACCAGCAGCTCTGCTGCTGCAGTCCAGCAATCAGAAACCACTTGCAGCAGCTCAGCTGCCTTGGCTCCAGCAGCCACTGCCACTCTCCAAAGGGCTGGCTCTGGGCTGTGCTCTGCTGCTGGCAGAGAAGCCCTTGGAGTAAACTGAACACCCACACACACTCCTTGCCATAGTGCTCAGCAAGAACAATGCTCCACACGAGGCAAGGAGCCATGGAGAGGCAGCAGGATCAGGCCCTGAGTGCTCAGCAAGAACAATGCTCCACACGAGGCAAGGAGCCATGGAGAGGCAGCAGGATCAGGCCCTGCAGACACTTCATCTGGGCCAGCATCCAGTATGAGCTGGGGTGTGAAGAAAGTGCTGTGCAGTGGAGGTGTGGGGTGGTTGTTTTCAGTAGGAGGAATCAGGCATCTGCCTGCAGCTCCCAGCCCTGAGGGGAACCTGCTGGCTCAGTCACCAAGTGATGGCAGGATGGAAGGAGGGAGCCTGGAGGTCCAGAGGAGGCTGCTGGAGGCTCTGTGTGTGAAGAAGGCAGCAGCAGGGCCACAGCTGCACCTTCCTGACACAGACAAGAGGCCAGACAGAGTCCTTCTAGGCTGTCCTTAGGGCTGTGTAAAAGCAGGAGAGCCTGGCATGGCTGAGGGTGTTGGGCTGTGCTCCTCTGAAGCTGCCATTTGATCAGCCCTGCTGGCATTGCTGGGCTTGTTTGAGTGCAGAACAGCAGCTGCTGCTTCTCTCACCTAACTGGGGAAGAGGTTTGCTGTGTTGGTGCTTGGCCTTGGAGATCTTTACCAACTCTTGATTGCTCAGCATGAGGAGGAACTTCTTTAATGTGCTGCCCAGAGAGGTTGTGGAGTCTCCTTCTCTGGAGACTTTCAAGACCCATCTAAATGTGTTCCTCTGTGACCTGCCCTGGGTGGTCCTGCTTTGGCAAGGGTGGGGTTTGGACTTGGATGATCTTTTGGAGGTCCCTTCCAGCCCCTACCATTCTGGGATTCCACAGTTCCACTTCAGGCAAAACTTTCCTTTGAGGGTGCTGGAGCAGGCTGCCCAGAGAGCTTGCAAAGTCTCCTCTGGGGACTTTCAACCCCCACTTGGATGCATTCTTGTCCAACCTGCCCTAGGTGGTCCTACTTTAGCAGTAGATGATCTCTGGAGGTCTCTTCCAACCCAAACCACTCTGGGATTCTGTGGTTACTGGGAGCTGTGGGAGAGGTTGGAGCCCCTGACTCCTATCACTTTCAGTGGGACCATTTGTTTGGCTGCTCACAGGAGTCAGGGGTTGGCAGGGACCCAANCCCTCAGCCTCTCCTCCCCAGGCAGTGCTCAGTCCCCTCAGCATCCTCACAGCCCTCCCTTGGACTCTCTCCAGCAGGTCCCTGTCCCTCTGAAACTGGGGAGCCCAAACCTGAAGGCAGTGCTCCAGATGAGGTCTCAGCAGGGCAGAGCAGAGGGGGAGGAGAACCTCCCTGGATCTGCTGGGCACACTCTGCTGAATGCCCCCCAGGATCCCATTGCCCTCTTGGCCTCCAGGGCACATTGCTCCCCATGGATGTTCTCCCCCAGCACTCCCAGGTCCCTCTCCACAACCTGGGGATGCTGTCAGAGAAAAAACCTTCACACCCCCATCCCAATATTAAAAATAAATAATTAATTAGTGTTTGGTCCAAACTGCCCCAACCCAGACCCTAACTCACATCCCCACTTGTGTCTCTTTTCTCTTGTTGGCTCCCAGCTGTGGATACAGCTTTGGGAGTGCCTCTCACAGATCTGCTTCACCACTGAGGCTCTTAGAGCCCACCCAGCCTGCAGACCCCTCCTGTGCAGTGGCAGGAGGAGCACCTTGGGGCTGTCACTGGTGCCTGAGCCTGGACCTCTGCTTCCTTCCAGGTATTCCGAGAGCAGGCCATCGATGGGGAGACCCTGCCCCTCCTGACAGAAGAGCACTTACTGAACAACATGGGGCTGAAGCTTGGACCTGCACTCAAGATAAGGTCACAGGTAGGACAAGTTAAAGTTGTCCTTGGATGGGAAAGGGCTGGCAAGAGACCTGGTTCCCTGGCTGCAATTTATTGCTCAAGAATTGTTTGTTTGTAATTCTGGTTTCCAGCCTCAGAAATGTTCACAGGCTCACAGGATGTGAGGGGTTGGAAGGGACCTCCAGAGATCATGGAGTCCAACCCCCCCCTGCCAGAGCAGCAGCATAGAATCTAGCTCAGGGTGCACAGGAACACATCCAGACAGGGCTGGAAAGGCTCCACAGAAGGAGACTCCACAGCCTCTCTGGGCAGCCTGTGCCAGGGCTCTGGGACCCTTCCAGGCAAGAAGTTTCCCCTTGTGTTGAGCTGGAACCTCCTGTGCTGCAGCTTCCATCCATTGCTCCTTGTCCTATCCCAGGGCACAACAGAGCAGAGCCTGTCCCCCCCCCATCTTGACCCTCAGCCCTCAGGTATTTATAAACATTGATTAGATCTCCTCTAAGTCTTCTCTTCAGCATCCTCACAGCCCCAGGTCCCTCAGCCTCCCCTCACAGGGCACAGCCCCTTCAGCATCTTCACAGCCCTGTGTGTTCCAGACCCTCACCAGTGACACAGCAGCTTCAGGATTAAAACACCAGCACCACTATTTGGTATCCAAAGGCAGAAAGAAATAGTGGGAACACCCAGGGAGGTGATGGAGGTGTTCAGGGGAGGTGTGGATGTGCCACTTGTGGCCACAGTGGTGCTGGGTGGATGATCTCAGAGGGCTTCTCCAACCAAACCAAGTCTCTGGTTCTAGAAGTGGTGGGAGGGAGCCAGGTAGGGAGTTAGTGAGTTACTCAGCCAGGACAGAAGCAAAACTGTGAGGCAGGACAGCTGCTTTCAAATCAGCTAAGCCTGGAAACAGCCCTGCTGAAGCACCTAAAGAACCAGGCAAAGCCATCCCAGGAGCCAGCTGCCTCTCTTTTCTATTCTGGCTGCAAGTCTTTTTGCTGCCCATTTTCCTCCTGCCTCTCTGGCTCTTGCTGCTGCTCCTTTTTAGTGAGGCTTGAAGCCCAGAGGCATGGAACACATCTCAGCAGCATCTCCTGATGACTGTTCCCTCCCCAGGGAGTAATGGCCCAGCTCTCTGCCTGCCTGGCTGTAGATATGTGTCTCTGGCTGGTCACAGCTTAGTGGGTTTGCTGATGGGGCTGTGCCACCCCCTCCCACACCACACCTCCCTGCTCCTGCTCTTCACTTTGTCTTGATACACTGGAAGCAGAAATTTGTGGAGTTAGTGAAGTTGTTCCCCCAAAGGGGTCTACAGGAAAGCTGGGGAGGGACTTTTGACAAAGGCTTGCAACACCAGGATGAGAGGAATGGCAGAGACTGAGGTGAGGAAGAAATTCCTCCCAGTGAGGGTGGTGAGACACTGGCACAGGTGGCCCAGGGAGGTCGTGGATGCCCTTCCCTGGAGGTGTTCAAGGATGAGGCCCTGAGCAGCCTGGGCTGCTGGGAGGTGTCCCCTGGGCTTGGGACTGGACTTTAAGGTCCCTTCCAACCCAGCCCCATTCTAGGACTCTTCTAAGGCACTGATTTCCTCCCTCCTCAGCAGACCACTTTGCTGTTGTGCCCTCAGTGATGCTTCCTCACAAAATCTTCTGAGGTTTTTTTTTTCCTCCCTATTCCCTCACTCAGCTTCCAAATTCTCTGCCTGTAGAGCTCTGCTTTCCCAAGACAGCTTTGCTGTTCTGCCTTCTGGCAGCCATGGGGGCTTCCATTTCAGCTACCTCCACTTCCCCTTGGCTGCACCCAAATCCAAAAGATCTCTGCTAGCTGCTGCTTTTTTTTTCTTTTCCCTTCTTTCTCCATTTAATGATCAGAAAATAGCTTCTGACAGATGCCAGGAAGAGGCTGGGCTGTTGCATCCCCCAGGGGCTGATGCCATGCAGGGAGCTGTGACAGGAACATGCATGTGGCTGCACTGTCACTCTTCAGGCACATCTCTTCCCCCCACTCCCACACCCCCAACCCCACCAGCTCTACATTTGCTAGATGATGTTAAACCAAACAAACAAAACCAAAAACAAGAGGGAGAGAGAGAGAGAGCAACTTTACTACTTTCCCTCCAGCCCCTCACTGTTTATGAGGGGTCTAATAAAAAGGTTCTGTGGGCAATTGTTCCCCGTGGGTCAATCCTGGAGGAAATAAAACTCTGATGTTGCTTAAAAAGCAGAGAATGCCAAAATAGCTCACAGACCTTCTTAGGTCAGATTTGGGGAGGGGGGAATATGAGATATGGGCTAAAAGGAGAAGGGGGGAAAGAAAAAAAACCTGCTTCTATGTAATCAGGAGTGTTTAAAGGTCTGTAATAGGCAGGGGTGGGTTAGGGGAGGGGGTAAGTGGGGAGCAAAAGTCCCTGATGTTGCTGCCTGAATAATGCTGCAGTTGTCTGGGCTGAACACAAGCCTGTGTTTTTGTTTAAGCTTAAATGTGAACCAGCTGGGGAGGTGCTGGAGGGAGCTGTGGGGGCCTTCTGGCCCTTGCTGGGAGGCAAGAGCTTGCAGGAGTTTCCTTCAGGCCTGCAGAAGAAGGAAGGGAGAGGTTGTAGGGCTTAAAGTTTCCTGTGCAGTTAGCAGCAGCCACCCTGTAGCTGCATTTTCTTTTTTCTCTCCTCACCTTTTTCTTTTCCCCCTCCCCACTGTTGTCCCAGCTCCCCCCACCCATTAAGAGCAATTTCTGCTCATCTGAAGTGGACATTGTGTGCTTGTCCTGCTGGCTGAGCAGGAGGAGGCCAGAACAGGTCTATCAAATTGTCCATCCAGTGGTGGCTGTTAATGAAATAACAGAAGGGGCAGGAATCAGTCAGCCCTCTTCAGCTGAAGCCAGCTTGTAGTGATGGGATGAGAAGGAATGGATTGGAGCTTGAGCAGGGCAGGAGGCACACTGGAAACAGAAATCTGTGGGGCTTGAGTCAAGCTCTCCACCTGAAGGGGTCTACAGGAAAGCTGGGGAAGGACTTTAGATAAGGGCTTGTAGTGTGAGGATGAGGGGGAAGGGCTTTGAGCTGGGAGAGGGCAGCTTCAGACTGCAGGTGAGGAAGAAGTTCCTCCCAGTGAGGGTGGTGAGACACTGGCACAGCAGACCTGCAGGGAGGTTGTGGAGCACAGCAGACCTGCAGGGAGGTTGTGGAGCACAGCAGACCTGCAGGGAGGTTGTGGAGCACAGCAGACCTGCAGGGAGGTTGTGGAGCACAGCAGACCTGCAGGGAGGTTGTGGAGCACAGCAGACCTGCAGGGAGGTTGTGGAGCACAGCAGACCTGCAGGGAGGTTGTGGAGCACAGCAGACCTGCAGGGAGGTTGTGGAGCACAGCAGACCTGCAGGGAGGTTGTGGAGCACAGCAGACCTGCAGGGAGGTTGTGGAGCACAGCAGACCTGCAGGGAGGTTGTGGAGCACAGCAGACCTGCAGGGAGGTTGTGGAGCACAGCAGACCTGCAGGGAGGTTGTGGAGCACAGCAGACCTGCAGGGAGGTTGTGGAGCACAGCAGACCTGCAGGGAGGTTGTGGAGCACAGCAGACCTGCAGGGAGGTTGTGGAGCACAGCAGACCTGCAGGGAGGTTGTGGAGCACAGCAGACCTGCAGGGAGGTTGTGGAGCACAGCAGACCTGCAGGGAGGTTGTGGAGCACAGCAGACCTGCAGGGAGGTTGTGGAGCACAGCAGACCTGCAGGGAGGTTGTGGAGCACAGCAGACCTGCAGGGAGGTTGTGGAGCACAGCAGACCTGCAGGGAGGTTGTGGAGCACAGAATCACCCAACGTGATCCACAACCTCCCTGGGCAGCCTGTGCCAGTGTCTCACCACCCTCACTGCAAACAACTTCCTCCTAACATCCACTTTCAATCTCCCCTCTGCCACTTCAGACCCATTCCCCTTGTCCTGCCATTCCCAGCCCTTGTCAATAGTCCCTCCCCAGCCTTCCTGCAGCCCCCTTCAGATCCTGCACCGCCACTCCAAGCTCTCCTGGAAGCCTTCTCCTCTCCAGGCCGCAGAGCCCCAACTCTCTCAGCCTGTCCTCAGAGCAGAGCTCCTGCAGCCCTCCTGTGTTTTTTCCCCCCACAGGTGGCCAAGAGAGTGGGCAGAGTGCTGTACATGGCAGGCTTCCCCATGGCTTTCCCCCTGCAGCCTCCTGGCTTACGGCCCCCGGAGCGGGACCTGCCCCCGGCCGAGCTGCGCCCATCCTCCACCGGCAGCGTGGCCTCGCCCTTCAGCAGCCTGCCCTCTGCCAGCAGGGTCTCACCAAAGCAGGAAAATGGCAACCCCTCCATCCTCCCTGGCATCAACGACACCACCAAACCTCCATCCTAACAGTCTGGACGACCTGAAGGTGTTAATGCATTTTTTGAGAGCCCAGGAGAAGCCTCCCTCGGCGCCCTGAGAGACGCAGGAGTGAGGCAGGGAGGGTTGAGTAATTTTTTTGTTGTTGTTTTGGGATGCATTTGCTTTCTGTTTCAAACAATAAGCCCCAAGCAGAGAAGCTGTAAAGACCTGTAGGAAGGGAAGAAAAAAAAAACAAACAATCCAAAGATGTACTGAGACAACATGAGCGGAGAGAAAATGGTTCTGGAGGATGGCAGCAGCCTCCCTGCTCCCTTTCACACCTCCTCTTGCTCAGCAGCCTGGGGTGGAGAGCCATGGACAGGGCATGGATGGCTTGCAGGAACTTCTGGGTGTGATTCCAAGCAGGAAGTGAGGGAGGGGGAGGATCACTGCACCTCCCTCCCAACGGTACTCAGCACCCCTGAGCAAAACCAACCCATCATGGAGAGAAAAAAACAACAACCCAACCACCATCTCAAACAGTTCCTCCTCCTGGAAACTGTCCTCAGTTCCTCATTCAGGTGTCTATGCATCTCTAGCAACTTTGAAAACAATACCAAAGACAGACCCAAAAAGAAAATTAAAAAAAAAAAAGGTAAATAATAATAATAGAGGAAAAAAAGAACTGAAAAGGAAAGAAAAGAACCAAACCAAGGCAAGTTCCGGTCCGTGTTTACTTCGGTGTGGATGGTACAGCACTGGTGGCTTGCTGCTGTCCCACAGGCCCAGGGGCCCTTCAGCACACACAAGAGAATGGACTCTGCCTCCTGAGGTTGCATTGTTGTGGTTGGTTTGGATGATGATGAGTTTGGTTTGGTTTTTTTTCCCC
>VWYK01029086.1:313-10592 GCA_013399775.1 Semnornis frantzii | reverse complement strand
TGGGGGGAGAATTTCTTGAGCTTTTTGGAAAAAAAAAAAAAAAAAAAAGAAAAAAAACACAAACCATTCACTAAGTTGTAAAGAGTGGAGGGGGAAAGCAAACAATAACAATGCCCTCTTGAAAGGAGAAGGGCAAGCTGACACATCTCATTTTTGGAGGTGATTTAGAGAGTAGAGCCATAGAATAGTTGTAGAATGGCAGAATTGTTTCAGTTGGAAAGAACTTTAAGACCATCAAGTCTAACCATTGACCTTAAACGATGTCCCCAAGTGCTATGTCTAGACTTTTTTGAGTACCTCCAGGGATAGTGACCACCACCTCCCTAGGCAGCCTGTTCCAATGCCTGACCACTCTCTCAGGAAAGAAATGTTTCAAATAACCAACCTAAACCTCTCCTGGTGCAGTTTGAGGCTTCTCATTCTGTCACCTGATACTACGGAGAAGAGACCAACCCCCATCTCACCCTGTCCTCCTTTCAGAGAGTTGTAGAGAGGAATGAAGTCTTCCCTCAGCCTTTTCTTCTCCAGGCTAAACAGCTCCAGTTCCCTCAGTTGCTTCTCACCAGCACTGTTCTCCAGACCCTTCACCAGCTTCATTGTCCTTCTCTGGACAAACTGCAGCATCTCACCTTGGAGTGAGAAGCCCAAAACTGAACCTACTCTTTTTGGTGTGGCCTCACCAGTGCTGAGCGCAGGGGGATCATCACTTCCCTACTCCTGCTGGCCACACTGTTGCTGATAAAGCAATTGTGGAGCAAATGTGGATCCTTGTCTGTTCCTGCTTTATCAATCGGATCACAACACAGAGGGGGGAAGGCAGCGGGAGGGAGGAAGATTTCTCATCTCTGCTTCTCTGGCAGCAAGCAGCTGCTGTCGATGAAGCCTTGGAAATGTTCAACACACTTTATAAGACACACGTGCTGAAGGCTTTGGGCCATGGGAGGTGGTCTGTGGATGAAGATCCTACAGCTTCTACGCCATTTTATCTTCAGGACACCTGGAGATTGGTCCCACTAGCAGCAGAGTGTGCGGGCTGCGGATCACAACCTCATTCCTGCAGCAAAGAGGGAAAGAGTAAAAATGTCAAGAGCTCATTAAAAATATAGAAGCAGAGGGAGTGTGGATGTGAAGAGCTTGTAGGGAGTGTGTGAGTTCAGGTTACTGAATCCTAGAGCTGCAAACAACTGTTCCATAACCTGTGTTCCAGGGGAAAGAGGTGGGAACCTTCAAAGCTTTGAGACCTTGCCAAGGGCTGGGCTTCTGACCTCGCTTGAGTACCTGAAAGAGGAGATCCCAGAGAGGGTTAAACTTAAAATTCTCAGCCAAGCTCACAACCAGGCTGATTTTCAACTTAAAGCACCAGCCTCAGGCTGAGGAAGGCCCATGGGATGTATGTGACACTCCTTGCAAGGCTGCAAGACACCAAAGTAGAGGCACACCAAGAGAAGGCAAACAGAGTAAGGGGAGGGGATGTTTGCTCTCAGGATTTTATTTAGATGCCTCAGGGCCAAGCATAATACTTAAATCCATTTTTTTCCAGGCCATTTGGGTCTGAGGTTTCCATGCAGGACCTTCATCTGAGGGTAGCCTTGATCCTTTCCGGTTTGCCCTCTGCAGAATACATTTTGGGCTGTGGTTGGCACCACATCAAACACTTTCCAGCACCTGATCTGAAGTCAAACGTTAAGAATCAGGTACTGGTGGACTTGAAACAACACCAGCATTATTATAGCAGAAACTCTCCTTGGTGACATTAAGGAGGTCTTTGAAAGGGAGCCACCAGGAAGATAATCTCCCCATGCCCTGCACACATTGAGCTGGGTGCAGAGGGGAGATGCTTTTGGTTTCTCTGAAAAGAGCTGCTGCAAAGTGAAGAAAATTATCTTTGTTCTGGGTTTCACAGTTGAAGACAGACAGGGAGCCACTGGAGAGAGTCGAGTGGAGGCTACAAAGATTTTGAGGAGCCTGAAGCATCTCTGTGAGGAGGGAAGGCTAAAAGACCCAGGGCTATTAGCCTGGAGGTTCTAACTAAACTTAAAGAAAAGCCTCTGTATTTTGACTGTAGAGGAATACTGGAGCAGGCTTCCCAGAGAGGTCATGGAGTCTCCTTCTCTGAAGAGATTCCAAACCTGCCTGGACAGGATCCTGCACAACCTGTTCAGGGTGACCTTACTTTAGCAAAGTTTGGGTTAGATGATCTCCAGAGGTCCCTTCCAACCCCACCATGCTGGAATTCTTCATCCTTGGATGAACCATGACCGTGGCTGAGGGCTGGGGAGGGCAGCAGAGAGCTCTTGTGTGATATTTCACATTTCCTCAGGTGACAATTTCAACACAGCACATTTTTAGTTTTGCTGGCATTTAAGAGCCTTCAGAAGAGGGGATTACAGGGTGGGATAAGGCTTGCCTGCCTGCCTGATAAAGCCTAGCTGGAGATAAGGGCTCCTTAAAGATCTAATTTTAAAACTGGCCCCATCACCCTTTGCTTCTCTTGATTCAGAGCCAATCAACACTGCCTGAGCAAGTGCTAAGAAATGGGTAAAGGGGCAGGGAAGAGTTGGGCCCTCACTTCTCCCTCAGGAAATAAAAAAACCAGTCATCATCATCATTACCATCATCATCACCATTACCATCACCATCATCTACAAAACAAGTGATACACAATCCATGTATTCATCACACGCTGACCAATGCCCAGCTAACCCCCAAGCCATGGCACCTCCAGCCAGCTCCCCCTTGTTTATATACTGGGCATGATGTCACATGGTATGGATCACTCCTTTTGCTCGTTTGGGTTAGATGTCTTTGCTGTGTCCCCTACTAGCTCCATGTGCACTTCCAGCCTCTGCTGACACAGCATCAGTGGAAGCTAAGAAGCCCTTGTCTCAGTACAAAGAGTGCTTCCTAACTAAAACACCAGCATTGTTCTCCTCCTAAATCCCAAACACAGCTACTAGGACAATTACTTTCATTCCAGCTGCAACCAAGATAAATTCCCAGTTTGGAGAACTCAGCAATGAACCCCCTGTGTATAAATTCTACTGTGCTTGTCTCCTCATGCTTTGATCATCAAATAAGATTGCTATCACATTCAAGCCACAAAGCCTGACCCCTGGCTACTCCACATAGCACATTAAAGCCACATCTTGAAGCCCAGTTAATCTCTCAGCTGGAAATAAAGGGAATGGTGGAAACCATTTAACCACCACAAGGTGCCAGGAAAGGCCCAGCAGGCCTGGCATGGGCTCACTAGGTGGTGATGCCTGTTGGACTCAGATAATGAGCCATCTGGAGAGGTGATGGAGCATGGAGGGGATCAGGGCAGCAAAGAACAGCTGAGTCACTCAAAACCATGCAGAAAAGATGGGATAGATCCCATTGCCAAATTTCTCCCTACAGGCAGGAGACCACAATTTGGATGATGTGCAGTCACAGTCTGGTGGGATGGCAGCATAGTATCATTTAGGATGGAGAAGACCTTCGAAATCATCAATTCCAAACAATCATCATCACATTTTGCTGGTGAGACACCAAGCCCAGACCCACCAGTCTGGCCTGTGGGTGGGGCAGAGGATCATCTGGGACCTTGCTGGTGTTTACCTGCACATTCCAGATCCCACAGGCAGCATGAGATTCCTCACTCATGCACAGACATTTCCCAGGACATCCTTGCACAGGAATTATTTGTTGTTGACCATGAGCCAGCAGTGTGCTCTTGTGGCCAGGAGGGCCAATGCCATTCTGAGGTGGATTAAAAGGGCTGTGGTTAGTAGGTCAAGAGAGGTTCTCTTGCCCCTCTACTTCACCCTGGTGAGGTGACATCTGGGGTACTGTGTCCAGTTCTGGGCCCCTCAGTTCAAGAGGGACATAGAACTGCTTGAGAGAGTCCAACACAGAGCCACAAAGGTGATGAAGGGAATGGAACAACTCTGTTATGAGGAGAGCCTGAGGGAGCTGGGGCTGTGCTGCTTGGAGAGGAAGAGATGTAAAGGGTGAGGACCAAGAGGATGGAGCCAGGCTCTGTTGAGTGATGCTCAGTGCCAGCACAAGGGGCAATGTGTAGAAGATGAGGCATAGGAAATTTCATGTAAACATGAGGAGGAATTTTTTCACTGAGAGGATGCCAGAAGGCTGGAATAGGCTTCCCAGGGGGGTTGTGGAGTCTCCCTCTCTGGAGATATTCCAGACCTGCCTGGATGTGTTCCTGTGTGATCTGGTATAGCAGATCCTGCTTTGCAGGGCAGTTGGACTGGATGAGCTTTTGAGCTCCCTTCCATCCCCTGACATTCTGTGATTCTGTGATCGGGGTTCGGAAAGTTGGTGGGATGCAGACATGGTGCATTTCCCCTCAGCTTGGGCCCAGGCTCAGTTAGGTCAGCAGAAGTGATATTTTGTGGCTTACAAAATTCTCATTACCCAGTTTCGGACTTCCCCAGCACCCTGCTGTGATCCCTGGCATTGGCCAAGGTTTCAGCTCTGAGACATGTCAACAAGCCAGCATTTAGCCAAAGCAGCAAGATCCCAGGATAGAAATGAGCATGCCACAGTCAGTCACCAGTACAACCACTTCTTGTTCCTGCAGGGAAGACTTTTATCTCCAGGTCTTCTGGCCCCAGGAGATCTTTTCAGACACAGTCATGCAATTTCAGAAGAAAGTGGTTCCAAAACACACAAAAAAAAGCAGTTGCAGATCCACAAGAGCAGAGGACACCCAGAGTAATACACTCCCATAAGCAGCAGAAAATCATTGATCTAGAATTATGCCTTCCATTAGGACTTTCCCATCTAAGGCTTTGAAAGAAAACTGGACAGCAAAGAACCTTTTGAGAGATGACAAATACCCCAAAATTTACTTTCTTCTCCAAGTGATCCATGCTGCTTAACCTGAAAGAAATAATTAGGGTAATTCAGCAGCAGTTGTGCCAGGATTCCCCTTCTCAGCACAAACACAAGACTTGGCCTCCTGATGGTTTTGAAGCCTCCCTCCTCTTGTAACATTTGAAAAGCAGTGTCATTGCAGACTGCCAGCTCGTGTGGCCCAAGGCTGGTTTCAGACTTGTCCCTCAGACCATCTGCAGGGGGAGATACATTTTTGATTCTCTCAGTTCCTGCTGCCATGTTTTCTTTGTTCTGTCTTTTGGTCTGCTCTGTACAATCTGGTCACAAGGAAGTTGCCTTTGACTGGTGGCATTTGTGCATCAGAAAGAAACACTGGTTTTTTTCTGCATTGAGGAGGCTACAGGAGGCCAAAACTTGGGATTGATTAATATTGTGGAGCCAAACCCAGGATCCTTCCACATCTCTCTGGAGAGACTGTTTCCAGCAGCCTGTGGTGATAGGACAAGGGGCAACAATTTCAAACCAGAGAAGAGCAGATTTAGATTGGATGTTAGGAACAAGCTCTTCACTATGAAGGTGGTGGAACACTGGAACAGGTTTCCCAGGGAGGTGATTGAGGCCCCTGGAGATCCCTGGAGATATTCAAGGTGAGGCTCAACAGGGCTCTGGGCATCCTGATCTAGTTGATGTCCCTGCTGACTGCAGGGGTGGGGGTGGTGTTGGACTAGATGACCTCCACAGAATCACAGAATCAATAAGGTTGGAAAAGACCTTTGAGATTATCAAGTTCAACCTATCACCCAGCACCATTTCATCAACTAAACCTTGGCACCAAGTGCCACATCCAACCACTTTTTAAACACTACCAGGGACAGTGACTCCCCCACCTCCCTGGGCAGCCCATTCCAATGCCAATCACTCTTTCTGCAAAGAACTTCTTCCTAACTTCCAGACTAACCTGCCCTGACCCAGCCTGAGGCTGTGTCCCCTCGTTCTGTCACTGGTTGTCTGGGAGAAGAGACCAACCCCCACCTGGCTACAACCTCCTTTCAGGTAGCTGTAGACAGTGATAAGGTCTCCCCTTCGGAGGTCCCGTCCAACCCAGACCATTCTATGGTTCTCTGATTCCTTGATGCACCCATAAGACAATTACTTTTTGCCCATCGTGTTTTCAATTTGCAGACTTCCTAAGACAGTTTGGGGTGGGCATTAGTTGACACTCCCACATCTCTTCTGGCCCAATGGTCTTGCAGTCAATGTGAACCAACACAATCCCCATTCCTCCACCCCAAAAAGAGCTGGATCCATCTACCTAAGCATAAAAAAAAGGACTGAAGGCTGAAACCACGACTGCCCCAAAGCCAACAGCTTGGCACAGATTTTGATATGAATGCCATCAATTTCTGGGGTAGATTTGCATGCAGAGAAGAAAAGAAGGTTTCTTTCCACATCAGCTGCTGAGGCTTTTCATGGCCACCGCTGCATGCCCTCAGAAGGGTTACCAGTGGTGGGTGGAACCATGCTGATGGGCATATTTATCTTTATGAAGCTCAAAAACAATCAAGTCTGTCTTTCCTTCTGCAGCCTTGACCTCGGAGAACTCAATGCCAAGTTGCAACAGGAGGAGGGAGAGAAGGGGACATGGGACAACTGGAGCACACCCAAAAAGCTGGAGAAAATCACTTGTTTCAAACTCAGCAGGGTTGTGAGGAAGAAATAAGATTTGCTTCTGGGGCAAAACACTTCTCCCTGAAAGAACCCATTCATGAGTGATTCTACCTTGTGTTTCCACACCTAAGGAGTTTGATTTGTTTGCCGCCCATTGACTCAGCCAGGTTCATCTGTTTCAAAAGCCTTGACAAGGCAGGCTGAAAAGAATACCCCCAAAAAGTACCTTGGGGAACATCCCACTGCTTTTAAAATAAGACAGGGCAGAGCAAAAGAAAATACAATGTGAGGAGCAATCCTGCCTCAGTGAGACAAATGGATCCGAATGCTCCCCAGCCTTTTCCAGTTCTCTCAGCAGAGAAACTTGAGCCTTGACTCCAGATGCTTTATAGCTCTCAGTGCCTCCTGTGCTGTGGAATCACAGAGACTTACTTACTATGGATAAAGGTTTGGCCCTTGTGTTGAAGCTGATTGAGGACTAAATGTGCCCTCTGAAGAACATCACACCTTAGAATCTTTTTGGGTGGAAGAAACCTTTAAGATCACCAAGTCCAGTCATTAACCTGCAGTGTGCATATGCAACCCAGACAGCAACCATGGGCTGGGCTGCAGCAAGAGCAGTGTGGCCAGCAGGGCAAGGGAGGGGATTCTGCACCTTTACTTTGTTCTCCTGAGACCCCGCTTGGAGTCCTCTGTGCAGTTCTGGAGACCCCAACACAAGAAGAACATGGAACTGCTGGAGCAAGTCCAGGGGAGGCTGAAGCAGCTCTGCTATGGGGACAGGCTGAGAGAGTTGGGGCTCTGCAACCTGGAGAAGGGAAGGCTTCCAGGAGACCTTGGAGTAGCCTTTCAGGATCTGAAGGGGGCTGGCTACAGGAGGGCTGGGGAGGGACTATTTACAAGGTCTTGTAATGACAGGATGAGGAGGAATGGGTTTTAACTGGCAGAGGAGAGATTGAAACTGGATGTTAGAAGGAAGTTCTTTGCAGTGAGGGTGGTGAGACACCGGCACAGGTTGCCCAGGGAGGTTGTGTAACACAAAATTGCCCAATGTGATTTGGCACCTGTTCCAGTGGGAGGTGTCCCTGCCAATGGCGGGGGGTTGGAACTAGATGAGCTTTGAGGTCCCTTCCAACCTAACCCATTCTATGATTCCAACCCAGCACTGCCCGGTCACCACTAAACCATGTCCTTCAACACACATTTTAAACCCCTTTGGGAATGATGACTCCATTGTTTCCCTGGACAGCCTGTTTCAATGCTTGGCAGTCTTTTTGGTGAATAATTTTTTCCTAATATCCAACCTAAACCTCCCCTGGTGCAACTTGAGCCCATTTCCTCTCATCCTAGCTCTTGTTCATTGAGAGAAGACATTGACCCCTCACCTGGTTCCACCTCCCCACACTTAGGGTCTTCTCTGGGTCACCACCTTGAACGGTGTATGTCATTACTTAAGGGCAAGGAGATAATTTGTGGGGGTTGAATGGGGCTCTGAGCAACGTGTTCTAGTTGAAAATGCCCCAGGTAACTGCAGGAAGGGTGGACTAGATGGTCTCTAAAGATCTCTTCCAAACCAAACCATCCTAAGAGTCTGTGATTTTTATGATTCCAAGACTCTAAGATACTGTGATTCTGTGATGTTATGATTCTAAGACCCCACAATTCTAAGGATTTTATGCATCTATGATCTTATGATTCTAAGATTCTAGGGTTCTGTGATTGTGTGATGGGGATGCTCCAAATTACAAGTCTTCAACTGCAGGACCCTACCTAATTCTGCATATCTCAACATCATGGGCATGTTGCCTTGCACATTTGGGTCAAAGCTCAGTCTGCATTCCTCTCTCCATACCAAGAGCAGATTCCACCTCCCACAGGTACTTCTTAGAAGTTATCTTGTCTCTTAGTTTAGGATGCAGAAGCTTTCTCCTGGGTGTAGTGAGAGGAAACAAAGCATCTCCGTGGACATTCAGGCTCTTCTTGATGATGCCCAATGCCAGCACAAGGGGCAATGGATGGAAGTTGAAGCATAGGAAATTTTGTATCAACATGAGGAGGAAATTTTCCCCTGTTGTGACAGAAGACTGGAACAGGCTGCCCAGCGGGGTTGTGGAGTCTCCCTCTCTGGAGATATTCCAGACCTGCCTGGATGTGTTCCTGTGTGATCTGCTCTAGGTGATCCTGCTCTCAGGGGGTTTGGATCGGATGAGCTTTGGAGGTCCCTTCCATCCCCTGACATTCTGTGATTCTGTGACCCTGTGACATGTCTCAGTGTGGGTCTGTCCATGTTTGCTGAGTTCAAACACAGGAACAAGCTGCAGCCCACAGCTCCCTGCAGTCCAACCAGCAAACTAATTGATGGAAAGTATATTGCTCATATGTGTAGGATATATTATTGCTTCAGAGAAGAATTAATTTTGACCTTCTACATACTAAATACATTCTTGTGTTTGGGAGAGGGTTGGGATTTCTTTAACTTTCTCCAGATGAGGAGCATTAGGGAAGGGCTATTAGGGAGTGAATATTTTTCTCCAAGATATTTGCAGAACCGCTGAGTTGCAGCTTGGTAGGGGTTAGAAGAGACCTCTGGAGATTAAGTAATCCAACCCTCCTGCTAAAGCAGGGTCACCAACAGCAGATTACCCAAGACCACAATGTCCAGGCAGGTTTGGAATCTCTCCAGAGAAGGAGACTCCACAACCTCTCTGGACAGCCTGGTCCAGGACTCTGGCAACCTCACAGGAAAAAAAGGTTTTCCTTACTTTCAAAAAGATCCTTCTGTGTTCCAGTTTGTTCCTGTTGCCTCTTATCCTATCACTTGGCATCCCTGAAAAGTATCTGGCCCCATCCTTTTGACACCTGCTATTTAGAAATTGCTGAACATTGATCAGATCCTCTCTCAGGCTTCTCTTCTCCAGGCTCAACAGCCCCAGGGCTCTCAGCCTTTCCTCCTCAGAGAGATGTTCCAGCCCCTCAGTTGTAGCCTCCACTGTTTTCTCTCCAGTAGTTCCCTGTCTCTCTTGAGCTGGGAAGCGCAGAACTGGAGACAATAATCCAAATGTTGTCTCACTAGGGCAGAGTAAAGAGGGAGGAGAATCTTCCTCCTTCTTCCACTAGTCACTCTCTTCTTAACCAACACCAAGGTGCTGTTGCCCTTCTTGGCCATGAGGGCACATTGTTGGTTTGTGGGGAACTTATTGTCCACCAGCACTCTCAGTTCTGCAGAGCTGCTTTCCAGCAGGTCAATCCCTCACCTGCACTGGTGCAAGGTGTTGGACTCTCTGCTTGCTCTTTTTGAACTCCATGAAGTTCACCTCTGCCCAATTCTCCAGCCTGTGCAGGATACAAACAGGCAATGAAATACACAAAATTCAACTCATATGTGCAGATTTCAATCCACCTTACCCTACCAGAATCCTGTGTTGGCCTCCTGACTGTGCCATGCAAAGTCTGCTGAAGTGAGGGGGTGGGGGTGGGGGGTGGACTGCCAAGTTCAGGCCAGACCCCCTCAGCAATCCCATGTCTCAGATTCTGGCAAGGAACAAATGCATCACGAAGACTGCAAGAAAATCCATTATAAGCAGATGTGGATCAATAGCAGGAATCTCTTTCTAACTCCCAGTAAATATTGACTTAAACCCCCAGAGCAGACATGGACAAATATTGCCTCATCAGACCTTTTGGAGGGTTTGAAAATATCTTTTCAGTGGGAGGGGAAAAAAAAAAAAATCTACACTTTTTTTGTCTGTTTCTATTTGAATGGTCTGCCCTT